>CAJHNH020001291.1:0-17500 GCA_905116865.2 Candidula unifasciata | reverse complement strand
TTCATGTTCTCCCTTCATCTACATCCACATATTCATTCATGTTCTCCCTCCAACTACATCCACATATTCATTTATGTTCTCCCTTCATCTACATACTCACTACTTCTCTCCCTCCATCTCTCTATTCCCCTCCCTGCCTGTACTGCACCAAGAAGCAATGCTAGCAAACATCGCTGCAATCAAACAGCTTGACGTGTGGCACGTCTGCGTAGGGCCAGACCACTCAATGTCTTAATGCCTCACTGTCGCTACATCTGCATATGCATCGCCTCTCTCTCTTTCTCTCTCTCTCTCTGTCTCTCTCTCTCTTTCTCTCTTTCTCTTTCTAGCCATCTCTATCTAAATTCTCTCCCTCCCTCCTGGCCATAACACAGAGAAGCAACACTCACAAATATTTATGCAACCAAACAGCTTGACGTGTCGCATGTCTTCAAGCCTGACCACCGCCATTAGAAACAATTATTTCACAAACGCCAACATGCACAATAACAAAAAAGTAGATTTTTTTCAGCAGAGATAAAAAAATAGAAATAGGCGTATCTCATGTAATTTGCACACAGTACCTGCTCAGCAGCTCCCGCTTTCCACCGTCCCTTCACCAAATATGCAAACGTCATAATATATCTACACACAGACGACCATAACAGTCCTCCGTGCTCCCAACCATCGGGATATCATAGCTACACGCCGATGGATTCAACAAGCGACGTAATTCCCCCATCGGTTGGATGTGTGATGCTGTTCCCCCCTTCTGCAACATCGGAATCTCCTAATATAGACACAGTCGGACATCAGAGCTCCAATTTTGCTGCCATGCCCTCTCACCCGTGCTCCCCCCCCCCCTCCACACACACTTCCACTATATGCATATCTTTTAACTGTATTCCAAAACCAGCACCCCCCCTTCCCCCCCCCCACCGCCACCCACCCCATTAAATATCCGGATATGAAACCTACAAACAGGTGGACATCGACCCACCCCTTTCACCCTCTCCCCCTAAAGGCCCGGGTGTTTATGTCTCTAGGCATTAAGCCAAGTCGTAGCCACACATAGCAGAAGCAGCTGTAGTACGATCGTTGAAGGTCGCTCCCGAAAAATCAATCATTGTTCTGTATGTATTTTGTATGGTTCATTATTGCTTCGCGTTCAGTTGTTTCCTTTGTGTATCCTAACTGAATATTTACTCTTTTCACTTATTAATCTATTCCTCCGTGTGTTTATTCGACTGGGAGGATTAAGTCGTCAGGAGATTTATCTCATGATGAATGAGATACCCCCCAAAAGAGTAATAAAAGACCCTTTTTATGCCCTGAAACCCATAGAGCATATGGGGTCAGGCATCTATTTTGAACTCGGGACATGTAGCTGACGAGCACAGTGCTTTCCGTTTGATTTACCACACGCAGAACTGGCGAATGCTGAGACTGACCGAAGCTTCAACAATTAAAATAAACAACCCTCTCTCATGTAAGCAGAAGGAGTTGGTAGGAAATTTGAAGATCACGTGACTGTAGTGAACTGCCGGCTAAAAAAACTAACATAAGGGACCCAGAAAGACCATCTGAATTTCAGTTGAATTAATTAGTTTGTGTGGTTAATTACATGTTGAGGTAGCTCTGTAGTAACGCACATGAGGAGATACTATGATGTAATATGCCTAATTAAAAATTGTGCAATGTATCTCTTTCAGTCAGCGTCTGTGGCTTGGGCGATACAAACGCTCTTCGAAAAGGCGGGGGGCCGGGTTCGATCCCAGCTGCAGCTGATTTATTGCCTTGCTTTGATTTCGACAGTGGTACACAGTCGACCACCCAGAAACAATGGCACACTACTAAACGTAAAATATCCCTAGAAAAACCAAATTGCAAAAATATGCTGTGGTTGGTTCTGCAAACGTTCTGTAAAGGACACATAACGAACTATTGTCTGCGTACGCAGTATTTAAATTCTCAACTGTTATTGTTTCTTCTTGTTTTGCATCTGGTTATCCTAAATGAGCGCTGATTGTTCTTATTCCGTAATCTATTCATTTGTCTGTTCACGTGATTGGTAGAATTACTTGTAAAGCGCTACACTGCATGATAAATAGGAAACAAAACAAAAACTAACATCCACGTTAAAAAGACATTTGTATTTTAACTCCTTGAGTCTCATAGTACATGTAAGATAATATTTTTTCTTGAACCTGGGGGCGCATAGGGCAGAGATCATAGCTCTCCATGTCTAGCGGTTTGGTGCCGTCTGTTTTAGGTCTTGGATGTTTGTTAGGTCCATGGTTAAGTCTTCCTTGGTGTCGATTCTACGCAGGGTCTCTTTTGGTCTTACCTGTTTTCTTTTTCCCTCCGGTGTCCATATGAGGGCTTAATGGGGGAGTCTGGTCTTATCTATTCTGAGTGTATGGTCGATGTGGAGCCATGCATATATTTTGAATTGCTTATTATTTCTCTTCTTTGCATCTAGCTGTTCTAATCGAGTGCTAATTGTTCTTATTGTTTAATCTGCGCCTGTGTGTGTGTGTGTGTGTGTGTGTGTGTGTGTGTGTGTGTGTGTGTGAACACATTGTCCGTATTTAAAGTTGTGGATTTCAGGCTGTACGATATAGCGAAGCGCACACGCCATTTTGAGGCGACAGGTTCCATTGCCGGCACAGTAACTATAGCTTTAGGTTGTTATGTTGTCTATAGTCTCCTTCTATCTTCCTGCTTCTTTCTATAAGTGCCAGTTATTACAATATCTGTTTGTTTATTATTCATATGCAAGTAAATTAAGGGACTCTTCCCCGCGTCTTTAGGTGTATCGGGCATATAGGTGTAAACCTATATTTTAGAAATCGACACTCGCTGGTTGATGTGGTCAATATTTTGTCGACCGCCTTTGCTTCCCAGGACTTTACCTGTTAGCAATTAAAGCCTGGTTCGACCTGGGAATTAATGTCACTGTTTTTTTAAAAGTCCGGTCCCTCAGGATCTGAACTTCAGAAATTCAGATCGACAGGCAAGCTTCTAGCCGCTAGATCACGGTGGCTTCTTGGGTTTATAGTGCTTGACCTGTATCATAGAGACTAACTAGCACTCAGTGATGTGGTCAACATCAGGCCGACCGCCTTTACTTCCCATGACTTTAACTTGGTACCCATTTTAATCTGGGTTTTTGACCTGGAAGCCATGGTATCAACAACAACAACAACAACAAATCCGACACGATGCAGATTTGAACCCGTGGCCTTCGCGATAACATGTGACCGTCTAGCTGGTAAAAAGAGATTGTGTTTTACATCTAGGTTGTAATGTATAGTCTTTCGGTCTAACACAGCAGTTCTCAACTGTGGGTCAAGACTATTGTTTTGGGTCAAAAGACTCTTTCATAATAGTTGCTGAAGACCATCTAAAAACACATATTCATTGAAGTTATGAAGTAGTAACGAAAATAATTGTATGTTTGGGGGTCACCACAACACGAGGAACTGTATTACAGGGCCGCGGCATTAGAAAGGTTGAGAATCACTGGTTTAACACGCGACGTCAGCTAACATTTAATCAGTGCCTCAGTTCTTTATCCCCTTCAAATGTGTTCGGGGACCCACACGGGGAAGGTTGTGAAATTATTCAGAATCAGCTCCCCTTATTAATTTGCTAGGTTGAATTCTCCATAGGACTGGCACAAAATGACATCAGCAATGTTGATATAAATAAATAAACGAGGCCATGAGATCAAACAGGCAATATTTGATTCACAGAGCCGCCAGCACACAGCTTATATTCTTTTTATGGTCACAACCACGGCTTTGAGACAGCAGCGATGTTTAAAATCCTTGTTATGTTCGCATTTTGATGAAGCAATCAAAAAGTGCACAAAGTATTCCACAAGTTAATTGCTGATCCATAAGATTGGAAGTTGATACTTCTAAAGCAGTAAGTTGAACAGACTAAGCTCAAAATGCAGAAGATATAACATTAAAAAAAAAAAAAAAAAATTCTTCTAAAACTGAGGTAACGCAGGTCAGCAAAATTCCTAGTCCGCCACATATAGGGCAAAATAGTACTTGTCTGAAGCAAGTTAAAGAATTTAAATATCTATAAAGTAAATTCTTGGAGCACGGGAGACAAGACTGAAACAATATGCCAGCTAGTCTATTTATATACAAACTGACACCGTTATAAAGACATCCAAACATAAGTATTAGCCGGAAGAAACAAATCATAAACACCATATTCATACCAACACTGTGCTAGCAGTGCCACACATGGACATTATCAAAGGCTAACTTACGTAAAATTAGGGCTTCTAAAATGAGATGCCTGAGAAAAACCGCCAACTTAATTACCTCAGACAATTACCTCAGACCTCAGACAATTACAAATCCTATTATCAGACAGGCTGTAGGAACAACATCATGCAGCACATTCATTGAGAAACAGAAGATGAAATGGTTTGGTCATTTAGTAAGAATGCATCCAGAACAATTACCAATGCAGGCGCGACACATGAAAAGATTTGAAGTGAAAGCAAGAGGCCGCCCTGGGAGAAATGGATTGATGACATTAAAGAGCTTTTTGGATCGATACAGAATGACACTAGTCGTCGCTGCCCATCAAGCAATGGATCGCTAACTGTTCCTTCCTACAACGCTTAACGACAGAATAAACATTTTTGATGATAGTGATGATAAACGCTAAAATGTCAAGCATTTTGCTTTGAGCATTTCCTCTTCTTCGTCTTCGTCGTCTGCTTTGTCGTCTGCTTTCTCGTCTGCTTTGTCGTCTGCTTTGTCGTCTGCTTTGTCGTCTGCTTGGTAGTCTTCTTGGTCGTCTGCTTCGTCATCAACTGCTTCTGCTTCTCCTACTCCTCCTCCTCCCCTTCTCCTTCCGCTTCCGCTTCGGCTGCGGCTGCGGCTGCTGCTGCTGCTTCTGCTTCTTCTTCTTCTTCTTCTTCTTCTTCTTCTTCTTCTTCTTCTTCTTCTTCTTCTTCTTCTTCTTCTTCTTCTTCTTCTTTTTCTTCTTCTTCTTCTTCTTCTTCTTCTTCTTCTTCTTCTTCTTCTTCTTCTTCTTCTTCTTCTTCTTCTTCTTCTTCTTCTTCTTCTTCTTCTTCTTCTTCTTCTTCTGCTGCTGTTGCCGCCACTGCTTAGCCTTGACCAGCTGTAGACTCCGGCGGAAAGTTCTGGCTGTTCATCCAACTCTGGACTTTGGTCTTGTTCCTGAATCTGACTGTTGCATGCTCCTACGTTTTACAGATGTGACTTATCTGTATGCAGATTGTTGGTTCTTAGCCTCGCAGACATATGCATTCCAACTTTAAAGAAAGTTCCCACTCAGTCAACTCCTACGACATGCTAGTTGGGGTGGCAGAAGTTTTACTCTTGTCCCTCCCCCTCCCATAATGGGTCCCCGGAACCCACACAGGGAGCTTTGAGCTCTGAATTTTTGGTTTTGTTTTACCACGCGTTTTTAAGTTCACAAGGGCAGTGTTTTTTTAACAGAGATATTCTGGGATCGTCGTTAGTGTTAGTAAGTTTGTGCTGTGTGCGGCGCTCTCAGGCGGTGGCTAGCCGTTCTGTGGAGAGAAAGTGCCAGATGGGATGGTACCCCGTGCAATGAAGTCGATCATCTCGTCTATGAGTTGCCTCTCTCATGAATGTTTGTTTTATGGTTTCGTTTTGAGCATCCTCGCTTTCTCTATCCCTTTATTTCCTATTGCATTGCCTGTTTGGTGATTCTCTGCTCGCTACATTATATGTTAGAATGTAACTGTATCTATCTGCAACTCCCCCCCCCCCCCTCCCCGTGATAGTAAATACATGTTTTCTTAACTGACCTCGGCTCCCTAGATCGACCCAGCCCACAATGGGTACAAGATAACATCATGGGAAGTAAAGGTGTCCGGTGTGAAGTTGACTACATGACCCATCGAGTGCTGATCGGTCTATAAACATATAAGTCTAGCACTATATACCCCAAAATAAATCCTTACCTGCACAGTCCATGGCGACAGCACTATCCGTGCCGTACTAAATCCTCAGGTTTCAAGACACTCTGCCTACATCGCGAACGGGGTAAACTTGGCAGAATGGCAGGTGTTTGTTTTTTATGACTATACCCCATGAAACCCACTGCAGACTGCGTGGATTTGTATCGTCGTATGCGGCGTCGCAGGTCGACCCAGCCTAAAAGAGTACCATGTTGGCTGCCCTGGGGAAGTGAGGATAGCTGGCATAATCCTGACCCGCCTAGCGCCGATTGGTCTGTAAAATCTTGGGTGGTCTTCCCATATGCTCGATGATCCTAAGGGCATGAAAAGGGATCTTCACTTACTTATACCCAATGTGCTAAAGACGTGTTATTGGACATATGCTTCGTTAATATAAATGTCTATAATCTATGGTGCCATTTCAATGATGTGAGATGAAATCTGTTCGTATTCCAAAGTTGTGAATTTCAGGCTGTACGATTGACAATAAGACCATTTGTGTCAGAGTTGATTGAAAGTCTACGATACAGAAGTATGCGGATAAGCATGACTACCAGTGTCACACAACATGGATAATAGTTATATCATAGTCAGCGTTTTTTGTAGGCTGAAGAAGGCTTCCTAAGCAGAAACGTGCATTGAGTCATGCATGATTGTGTTTTACTGAAAAACCGACTAGTTGAAATTTTCGTTTAATTTGATTTTTCTTGCTACATGTTACCGTGTCAGATAAATGCATCATTTTGTCTAAAAACGGACGCTACTGTCTGTATGTACCCCCATTCCCCCCCCCCCTTTTTTTTTTGCCACTTACCGGGGTGGAGCCCAGGTCTGCCGCATGAGAGCCCGAAGTTGTAACCACTCGGCCAGGAAATTGTTGCTCAGTCCAGTAAAAATATCCACTGCTACTCTCAACGCTAACTAGCAAACATCAACACAGACACATTAATAAGCACACCAGCTCCGCCAACAGTGCCTGGGCATGATATTTCCGTGAAACAAACGCGATTAAATTTTCATTTACTGAAACAGGAAACATCTAGCAGGCGGCTGCTGCATACAGTGCACAACCCACCGCCATTGTTTTCCGTTTCTCCAAACGCTTTCAACAGCTAATGAAATCAATTACATACAATTGCTTCCTTCGATTTCTTTTAAGACACACGTTTCTGACCTCGTTAGCTTTGTCTCAAGGAGTTCTAGAACTGCCCAACCATGTTTATGGATTATCTCGACCCAGTTGAGTCGTATACATATAAATATATTTGAAATATATTTATAAACTGTTACTACTAATCGTGGGAGTCGCCGTGGTGTAGCGGCTAGACTCTCCTGTGTGGATCGGAGGGTCGTGGATACGCTCCCTGGCAGAGGCGGACTTTAAAAAAAAAAGACCTTGACTCCCAGGTCGACCCAGACTTGAGTGGGTAGCGGGTGCAGTCCCGGAAAGCAAACGAGGCCGGCGTGGTGCTGACCACATCACCCATCTTGTGCTGATTGGTCTATGAAAATATATGTCCAGCCGTATATGCCCTATACGCCCAAAGTCGTGGAAAAGGGACCTTTACGCTCTACTAACTGTATTTACCACTGTTTAGGGGAGTGTGAACGGAGCGGTCGTGATCCTGAGGTGTAATGGCCGCATGGCTAGTGCTGCCGCCACGGACTATGCTAGCGAGGATGTTGATTTTCCCCCCAAAAGAAAAACCCCATCCTATTACCCAGGGCCAACCCAGGTCTCCCGCATAAGAGTCTGACACTGTAACCTCTTGACCAGTCCCTCCTCGATATTTACAAACCTTTTAAAAAAAAAACTTCCTTACATGATCTTAAAGTTCTTCAGTCTTGAGGTTCTGCTTCCCCCTCCAACTACAGAAAATCTGCAGTAATCGAAATATCTGTACGCAAGAACAAACGTGTCTGGCATCTCGCTTCTCGGAGACAACAATAAGCGATAGCATGTCAGCATACGTGGCATATACCACACTGTTCTATGGAGCAAGAGAACTACAGAACACATTGATCGGCCTGCCAGGTAGGGACAATGCATGTTAGTCAAACAAAGCAAGGGAGTACAGACAAACGTCAATGCCAGATAACAGATACGTCAGTGAGAGATAGAGAAATCCAGTTATCCAGCTTGAATATGACATCTACATGAATGCAGGCGGAACTAGTTTTTTTTTTTTTTTTTTTTTAAGCTTTTAAGGTACAATGAAGTTAAAAAATCCTTAGAATGAATTTACTGGAAATGATCGCCACTCATATAAATAGAACGGACGAACGAACAAACAAAAAAATTAATAAAAACACGAACAAACTTTATTTTTTTAAGGATTCTTAATTGGGCTCGCAGACCTGTCTAATATTCTGCCCTCCCACTCTCCCTCCTTGCATAAATTTATCCTTTTATTTAGAGCGTCAACATAAAAAAAAAAAGATCCCTTTACAAGCCCTTAGGCGCATCGGGCATATAGGAAGAGCACCCATATTTTTAAAGACCAATCGGCACTCGGTGGGTAATGGGGCCAACATAACGCCGGCCGTCTTTACCTTCCCAGGACAGCCCATCCTGGTACCCATTTGAGGCTGGGTCGACCTGCGAAGTCCCATACCACGATAAAAATCAACGCAGCCCGCAGTGGGTTTCGATCGCGGTACGTTGGATTACGAGTCAGACTCGCAACGTCTTAGCCACGGACGCCGCTTAGAGCGTCATAGGTAATAATAAACATGTTCGCGACATCCAAGTTTTGGTGGGGAAGTGATTATGACACGCTTACGTTGTAGGGGTTCTTTGGGAGGGAGTGAACAGTACCGACGCACACATAGACCATTAAGGGCTAAGGAAATGGTGCTACGATGAGTTATCATGTCTGGACGACGCTCAATACTCAAGGCAAGGGCGAGACGAAGATACAATCAGACAGTAACTGGTGCCAGCGGAATTGGAACTCTTCGCTTGCTGGTGAAGATGCGGACGGAGCGCTTAAGAGAGTATCCCGAGTGCTGTGATGACCATTCTTAATTTCAATCTAATAGGTCGCATGTTATGAAAATCGTCGACAAATAACAATTACAAACGACGTGTCCTACATTTTCAAACAATTATAATTCTTAGTATAAAAACTATCAAATAAACCATATGCCCCAGCATACTATCATCTTTCAAGCGGACATGCAGTCTGTAGTGAGATAATCAAACAGTTTTCGAATTAGATAATCAAATAGTTTCCGAATTAGTGATATAATCAAATAGTTTCCAAATGTATGTACAGAGGTTGGTGGTGTATGTGCTAGCGGAAAGAAATAGAGCACAAACACAGAAGAGAAAGGGGGATAAAGGAAATTTGTGATTAGGACAAAAGTTATAGTAAAAGTTCCCCGCTAAACAGCAAAAACAGGAAAGTAAAGAAAAGGCAAGGGTTCTTCTGCTCAGAGATCTTATAATATTTCACCAGAACCCATACAATCAATATCTGTATTGTGAGTTACATGATGACAACCTAACTACATGGGTACATACACCTAGACGAACCACGGACTACAGATCCTAAATTAAATCAAGCAAATGAATTATAATCACATTAAACAGCTGTTTATTTTACTGAACTGAACTCAGAATTAGCGTACACTTCACAAATAATACATTAACATCAACCAACGTGCTTGATCAGAATCTAAAGTGATCATCTCCAGCTAACAAGGAAGTATGATAATGACACCATACGTTCAGCGAGATTACCACAACAATGGCAAAAACCGAAACATATTTAACATGTATGTTAGGCTTCAGTATGCCACCAGACCAACAAATCACTTATAGCTACCTGCCATCCTAGCGAGAATACACCCCGACATATTACACTGCTATTTCAGGACTAAATAGGGAAACATACCAGCGCCGCGAAACCAGCTTGACAATCGGTCTTCCTTTGCGGTCGGCCAAACCCATGCTGTCTAGCCCAATGTACAAAGCCGCAACAGCTAGGTAGGTCTCCACAGGGTCCGTCCGGAAGTCAAATAGACAAATACTGAATGAGTGGCCAGGTTTCTTCGCTTTAACGTCTAAAGCTAATAGCTGTTCATGTGGCCTCTTTGACCTGTAACATGTATTTGGTTGGCGGTAGAAGATAAACAGAGTCAGTAGATAGATACTGGAGAACACACTGTAGGTAAACATAGTCCCATATCATGATGTATTTTTATTCGTTGAGTTCCTGGGACAAGGTGTGTGCTATAGTTGCTTCTTATTTGCTGGCCATGGCTGCAATTTGGCTGAGGACATGTGGAGAATTGTCAGGAATAGTTTTAATGCACTCATCGCCCAGCTATTCGTCGAATGAAGTTGATTTTCACCGATGACGCCTGGTCTCGCAGTGTGTTTAAGGAGACATGTACCTTGGGGTTTGCCAGATCAAATTGTGTGTGCTGTGCTGACTGAGGACACTTTGTATGGCTACGGCATTCACTTGAAGTGTCCAGCGTGTCTGACTCAGTTTGTGCCTGGATCACTGGCATAGGCGGTTAAGCAATTATGGGTCAAACTTGTTTGCTGTGGTGCTGGAACCGTAAAGACTAACTAACTAACTAACTAACTAAGTCACATAGCAGTGGTCTTCATGCGACAAAACATGACCACCTACACTTATGGTACCGGCACATGATGATGACGATAACGATGATGCTGATGATGATTGTGATGGTGATTCTGAGGATGTTCATAATGATGATAGTTAATACAGCTGGGGTTTGAGCGGTTGGGTTTTCGCATATTCGAAAAGAGTAGCCTAATGACGCTACCCGGGCGAAAAATGGAGTTAAAAATCTACCCAAAAGTAGTTCAGTGTCGTCGGCGGTGCTACAAAGTTCATGCACTGCGCCAAGATTCTTCAAACTAGGTGGTGAGTTAGAAGTTGAACGAAGCACTTATGTATTACTTCCAAGGTGCCAAGATGTTGATCCGTTGTATAAAACGGAACCTAGAACTTCGAGCTAATCTCAGTATCATCCATCTTCGCCTTCTTCTACGTTCACTCTTAACAAAGCTGTCGTTACGTTGTGTTTTGGCTAGGCTGCGATGTTTACGCCACTCGGCCCAACACTCCCGATTTAAAACAATCCCTAATTGGTTACCTGCGAAAAAAGGTTATTTATTACAGACAAGTGAGTCTGTCTCTCTCCAACCCCCCCCCCCCCCCACCCCACCCACACACACACACTTACACACATACAAAGACTTTCCCCATATGGGAGCTCAGAACCCATACAGAGACGCTACGACATATACTAATTTCACTTAAAAAGAATGCACTTTTGTGTGTGTGAGTAAGGTATTAGAATTACCTTGTCTCCCTGAGAGAAAAGAGAGAGAGAGAGAGAGAGAGAGAGAGAGAGAGAGAGAGAGAGAGAGATAGAGAGAGAGAGAGAGAGAGAGAGAGCAGAGAGGTGGAGGAGGACCCCCCCCCCCACCTTTCAGACAAAAGCCCTTGCATGACTTTAAATATGCTTCTAATTTTTTTAGCCCCAGCTCAAAAATAGACCCCAGGTAAGATCATCAGCTAGAATGAGAGAGTTACTGTCGATTGGTCAGTCCAAGTACGGACGCCATTGATGTCCACTTTAAAATGAATAGATGTGGTTTACATTCAAGGCACATCACTCGTTCCAGGAACAGAATTAAAAGATTTACATCACTAAATTTGAAAAGCTACAATTTTTTACACGAATAAATGTTGATATTTGTGCTTAAAGAACAGAAATGTCCCGAAAATAAATGTTAGTGCATTTTGAAAGCAAAAATTAACATAGGACCGTGTTATTTTTGGGGTAAAACACGGTACACAGAGGATATACCAAAAACACACATTCTCCAATAATGATACATTCTGTTTCTACTGTAGGGGTTTAGTTTCAAAAATTGATCGTAGTTTTGTTGTTGACTAGTCAACACTGTGTACAAGGAAGTGTTTTATGAATTAAAGGTGACAGGTGAGATTTTGAATACATTACCCAGGTAGAACCGAATTGTCCATACAAATGTTGAATTAAGAATCGACATCACAGCACTCAGGACACCGCCATAAGGGCTCCGTCTCCATCTTCAGCAGCAAGCGACGAGTTAAAATTTTGACGGTATCAGTAACTGCTTGATTGTATATCCGTCTTGTCTTTCCCTGGAGCGTCGAGTGTCGGCCAAAGCCCCTTTAAACTTCATGCAGGGCCATTCTCCTCAGACCCTAATGATCTATCTGTTCCTCGGCATAGTTCACTCGCTCCCAAAGGCCCCTCACATCATCCAGTTTGTCATCAGTTCACCATCAAGGGGTGCAGAACCGGCCCGTCTATCTGCCTGCTCATTTCCCAACACACTGGCATTACCTGGAGAAAATATCCAAAGGATGCCAACTATCCGGGACCTTTGAAGTGATGCTTGCCAGTCTGCACGGAGCATAGCTGTCTTATCTTTCTCAACATGCTCTGTGAGTCAGATACAATGACGGCCTCTGTGTACAGCTGATTCTCAGTGGAACAGGATGGCAACAGTGACTGCCTCCAACTCCATTCTCAAACTAGACCTTGTGATATATGCCAGGCTTTGTTGCACCAAACGACGTTCATTCGCCTTTGCTATGAACCCCCATGCACTTCGTCTGCCCCTTATCATACAAACGCACTTATCTCGTTGATTCATGACACCTACAAAGCGCGGAAAAGAATATATACAGTATTTCACATTTGTTGATTTCACACTACTTCGGGTTTTCTTACTTTGCTTTATTTGTTATTTGCTAAACTTTACTTGACTTTTGTACTTTATTTAAGTTTACTAGATTTTACTTTACCAATTGTTTACCGCACTTTCCTTAGCGGTACTTTCGATTACTGTGTTTTACTTTAGTTAATTGTATTTGACTACACTTTACTGTATTACCTTACTTCAGTTACCATTTTCCCAACTGTCATATTTTTACGGAAACAGGTATTTCGCTCTTCATTTTTTTCAACATTTAAAAAATGGTACAGTACCGATTACATTATCCAGTATTTTGTGAACATGTAATAAATTGTACAGAACCGATATCATTGTCCAGTATTTTGTGAACAACCTTTTAAAAATTGTACAGAACAGATTACTTTGTCCAGTATTTTGTGAACAACCTTTTAAAAATTGTACAGAACTGATTACTTTGTCCAGTATTTTGTAAACAACGTTTTAAAAATTGTACAGAACTGATTACATTGTCCAGTATTTTGTGAACATTTTTAAATTGTACAGAACCGTTTACATTGTCCAGTATTTTGTGAACAACATTTTTAAATTGTACAGAAGCGATTATTTTGTCCAGTATTTTGTAAACAACGTTTTAAAAATTGTACAGAACAGATTACTTTGTCCAGTATTTTGTGAACAACATTTTAAAAATTGTACAGAACAGATTACTTTGTCCAGTATTTTGTGAACAACATTTTTAAAATTGTACAGAACCGTTTACATTGTCCAGTATTTTGTGAACAACATTTTAAAAATTGTACAGAACTGATTACTTTGTCAAGTATTTGTGAGCAACATTTTAAAAATTGTACAGAACTGATTACTTTGTCAAGTATTTTGTAAACAACATTTTAAAAATTGTACAGAACTGATTACTTTGTCAAGTATTTTGTAAACAACATTTTAAAAATTGTACAGAACTGATTACTTTGTCAAGTATTTTGTAAACAACATTTTAAAAATTGTACAGAACTGATTACTTTGTCAAGTATTTTGTAAACAACATTTTAAAAATTGTACAGAACTGATTACTTTGTCAAGTATTTTGTAAACAACATTTTAAAAATTGTACAGAACAGATTACTTTGTCCAGTATTTTGTGAACAACATTTTAAAAATTGTACAGAACAGATTACTTTGTCCAGTATTTTGTGAACATGTAATAAATTGTACAGAACCGATTACATTGTCCAGTATTTTGTAAACAACATTTTAAAAATTGTACAGAACCGATTACGTTGTCCAGTATTTTGTAAACAACGTTTTTAAATTGTACAGAACCGATTACATCGTCCAGTATTTTGTGAACAACATTTTAAAAATTGTACAGAACTGATTACTTTGTCCAGTATTTTGTGAACAACATTTTTAAATTGTACAGAACTGATTACATCGTCCAGTATTTTGTGAACAACATTTTAAAAATTGTACAGAACTGATTACTTTGTCCAGTATTTTGTGAACAACATTTAAAAAATTGTACAGAACCGATTACATTGTCCAGTATTTTGTGAACAACATTTTAAAAATTGTACAGAACTGATTACTTTGTCCAGTATTTTGTGAACAACATTTTGAAATTGTACAGAACTGATTACATCGTCCAGTATTTTGTGAACAACATTTTAAAAATTGTACAGAACTGATTACTTTGTCCAGTATTTTGTGAACAACATTTTAAAAATTGTACAGAACCGATTACATTGTCCAGTATTTTGTGAACAACATTTTTAAATTGTACAGAACCGATTACATCGTCCAGTATTTTGTGAACAACATTTTAAAAATTGTACAGAACTGATTACTTTGTCCAGTATTTTGTGAACAACATTTTAAAAATTGTACAGAACCGAATACATTGTCCAGTATTTTGTGAACAACATTTTAAAAATTGTACAGAACTGATTACTTTGTCCAGTATTTTGTGAACAACATTTTTAAATTGTACAGAACTGATTACTTTGTCCAGTATTTTGTGAACATTTTAAAAATTGTACAGAACCGATTACATTGTCCAGTATTTTGTGAACAACATTTTAAAATTGTACAGAAGCGATTATTTTGTCCAGTATTTTGTGAACAACATTTAAATAAATGGACACAACCGTTTACATTGGCCAGTATTTTTGTGGAAATGTGAAAAATTGTACACAGCCGATTACGTTGTCCAGAATTACATCTTGGCAACACAACAAACAGACTAATTAGCTGTTTAAGTGTGTTTACAATTCAAATGTATTTACTATCTCGGCTGCCAGCTCTGATTACTTGCTCTTGTGTGCTGATCGATTCTACACATGTCTCTTGTTACTGTCGTTTGCTCCTAGTTGTGTTTCTCAATTATTTCTATTATCGACACAGTCTTGTCTGGTCTGAAAATGCAATTTGTCCGGAAAGGGATACATGACATTGTCTGGCTGTCTGGTCAGTTGTAGTGGATCATCATCATAAACCACTTTTACTGTTAAGCGACATGGGGAAGAATAAATTGGGATCCAGTGAAATCTGGCTGCCATTGGTTATTGTCATGCTGTGAAGGATTAGAGTGTCTTTAATGTTGTCGATTAATTGTAGTGCTTGTGATGGTATTTGATACAGCTGAATTTTAACGAGATGGCCGACCCCTTTGATCTCTGTTTCTCGATTAATCTAGTACACGGTAGCGTTTCCACAATTTTGTTTGTGATAGTTTCATTATTCATTCGATCTTGGATGGTAAAGTTGACGGCTTTTCTCAGGCATCTTATCTCGTAAGTGGTGATTTTGCGTACATGAGCTTTAGCTAGTGTCTATCTTTGGCACTGGTAGCTAAAAGTTGAAATGAATATGCTGTTTATAATCTGTCTCTTTGCGCTTGTAGTTATATTTTGATGTAAAAAAAAACATACACTCATATACAGTCACACATACTTACAACACATATACATAAATACACACACATACAAAGTTAAATATACATTCATATATCCAAAATCACACGCACACACACCCAGATAATACATACATATATACACATACATAATACATACCCACATACTTACATACACGCATACTTGCATACATTCATAAATACACACACATCCACATACATACACAGCTAAATATACCGACAAACATCCATATACATGTATGAATACACATACACGCATAAACTTACACAGATACATTTACATAGAAACATTCTCATACATATACAGACATACATAATACATGCACCTACATACATATATGCAGACATACATACATCCACATGTATACATACATACATGGACTACATGTACATGCATACACACATCCCTACATACACTCAAATACTTAAACATACATACTTTCATACATACACACATCCATACATACACTCACATACTTACACACATACACACTTTCATACTTACCTAAATACACACACATGCATGCACACATACACACACATAAACGCATACATACACCTACATCTTTACACACATACATACATACCTAAATAGACATACATGCATGCATGTGAAGAAGAAGAAGAAGAAGAAGAAGAAGAAGAAGAAGAAGAAGAAGAAGAAGAAGAAGAAGAAGAAGAAGAAGAAGAAGAAGAAGAAGAAGAAGAGAAGAAGAAGAAGAAGAAGAAGAAGAAGAAGAAGAAGAAGAAGAAGAAGAAGAACCAAAAGAACCAGAAGAAGAAGAACCAGAAGAAAAGAAGAAGAACCAGAAGAAAAGAAGAAGAACCAGAAGAAAAGAAGAAGAACCAGAAGAAAAGAAAAAGAAGAGGAAGAAGAAGAAGAAGAAGAAGAAGAAGAAGAAGAAGAAGAAGAAGAAGAAGAAGAAGAAGAAGAAGAAGAAGAAGAAGAAGAAGAAGAAGAAGAAGAAGAAGAAGAAGAAGAAAAAGAAGAAGAAGAAGATGAAGAAGAAGAAAAAGAAGAAGAAGAAGAAGAATGAGGAGGAGGAGGAGGAAGAAGAGGGAGAAGAGGAGGAGAAGAAGAAGCAGTCTATGTGTGTGTGTCTATTACAATTATGGCCATCATTTCTTACAGTTCAGTTCCATTTTCAGGGATCAAAACTATGTTATCAGCATACATCAGTTTCACGGGAGCAATTGCAATAGACAAATAAATTGCGTTCCGGTGAATAACCTTTATTAGCAGAACGAAGGAAAGAAACAAAACACAATACAATGATCTCTCTAGCCCTCTCCTCATTTGATAAAGAGATTTATTGTTTATCCTGTGAACTGTTGCTTATGCATGTGCTCTTCATTATTTAAACTTCTTAATACATCTTCAATCTACTGTTTCTAGCGTAACTAAACACTTAAGAGCAGATCACCTAAAATTATAACATTGCGTAGTCTCGATTTTTTGTTTTTGTTTTTTGGTTCTCTATTTTAACCCAACTTTAAAGAAAAATAAAGAAGAAGATATTATCTATTCTATAGGGAAAAAATTAACAACAGTAGACGCACTGTCTAGATCTGTGTCTTCATTAGAAAGACCAGACATCTCTGCAGGTAACTGATAAATTATTCAACCAAGGCTGTAAAAACTTATGCTAATGTAGGCAATCAGGCTGTCTTCTCTCTGTTATCATTTATGTTCTTTGCAACATCGTCTTCTCATAATGGTGGTTCTGAACTTACTTGCTTCTATGGTCTAGTGGTTTTATAAGCTTTCGCGTCATAACATCTTTTTGTAGCCAGGTCAGGGGTATGTGTGTGTGTGTGTGTGTATGTATGTATGTATGTATGTATGTATGTATGTATGTATGTATGTATG
>CAJHNH020001290.1:158760-181566 GCA_905116865.2 Candidula unifasciata | reverse complement strand
CAAACAATCGGCATTTGACAACCATAAAACGTAAGCTGTGCATCGCAAATGGACAGATTTGCAAACGTTTTGGTATCTTTGTAAGAGACACGGGATGTCGGGATGTTTTGCCTGTTATACCTTAATTCAACAAAGGGTCTCACTGAAACCACGCCAGTTTGTTTTCCCTTCTATCACTTAGCCTTATTCCCATATTCTCCTAATGTTATTGACCTTAGTTTCTAAGTCGATTTTTTGTGTATTTCTCATTCACACTTTATTTCTGCGACCTTGTGGTTTTCTGTTCAAGAGCTTTCTAGTTATATTTGATCAATTGTTCTCACTGAGTCCAGTGTTTCTCTACCTCTTGTTTGACCTATTTGTTTTTAGTTATCTAATAAACTTCAGATCAGTGATTTTGTTTTACTATTGAAATAGCTCTGTTCTGTGCAGAGATTAGTTAATGGATCTTGTAGTGTATTAGTAATGAATTGTTTTAGTCTCTGTCCCTGCACAATACAGGAGTACTGCTTTTTAATGAGAACTAAATAATTTTACTGGCTTTATTTTGTTTTGACTCCAACAGATTTTCTAGTGCCACGAAAACTCTTGTCTTTTGTATGCGAATTTTTCTATTTTCTCTCGCTATTTCCCTATCTGTGCCAATATTACTGCTTAAATACTGCTTGACAATAACAATGTAATAACTTTACAATATTCATCAATGTTCTTTTCTGGCTGAATTATGTTGTTAAGAGAAAAAAAGTGAAATATTTTTAGAAATCTAAATTGTAGGAAGTCTCTGCTTCAGTTGCTTGAAGAAGTAATACAAACAAGATCCTGGCATATCTTTCAGGGTACTGCAGTTTAATGCTTTTTAGTTTCTGCATGACATTTCAAGTCTGGCACTTGTACTTTTATTTTTGCACCCTCAACGAGCTTAGTCGCACTCCTAGGAACTGACTTTCTACCCCAGCAGGACATCACACAAGCGATAAACACCCGATGACACAATGTCCCACCATATGGATGAGGATCACCGTGGAGAGGTCCCAGAAACCGCGTTCAGCCTTTATGTCATGTTTATAGCCAGGCTATTTTGCGGCCCCTGGCATGAGCCAGAGTAGGGCTTCAAATAACAAAATATTGCATCCTAAAAAGGACGGCAAGATAGGGTATTCAACTCAGGAACTGCCATAAATGAGTCTTTAATTATGTCATCATACAGCCAACTATTCCTGAAATGATTGTTTAAATGCGTTACTTTTGCATGTGAAAGATTGTTTAATAAGTTGAACACACATATGAAGATGTTCAATTATTTACAAAATAAAAATCACATGAAATAGAACCAGAAAGTCATCATCGTTGCTATAATTCACAATACAGTGAGTTTACAGTTCAAATATTGCTACTGTGACTTGAGGCTTTGACCCACCAGGACATCACACCAAGCGATAAACACCCGCTGATAAAAAAGTGCCACAATTCCGGCAAGAATCACCCGCGGACAGGGTCTCGGAAACCCCGTACAACCCATAGGTTGGTTTATTTTAAGGCCCCCGGCAAAAGCCAGAGTGGAGCTTCGAAGTTGCACAAAAATGTACATCCGACATGTGGACGTGATTAGTTTATATGCTACTGTGATTTTCGCGCGCTCTTTATCAGTACGTCGGCTCTGGGGCTAAGTCGATGCGAACGCTTTGTAATGCCGGGATGCCGGGTTCGATCCCAGCTGCGGGCCATGTGCTTTGCGTTGGTTTCGACAGTGGTATCAAGAAAGCCGACCGTTCAGTAGGCAATGGCAAACTACTGGACGTAAATTTGCCTAGAAAAGCCACACAACAGCCAGGGGTTGTTGAGGTTGGTTCTGCAACGTCCTGTAAAGATATGCAAATAACTAACCTTTATCAGTACCCGGGGCTGTCAGATTAATAAACGCTGACCCCAACATAGTTCAAAAATTAAACATTAGCAGTTACCATAATTTACGCACCCAGACCACAACAAAAGTGTTTAATAAATAGTTTATACATACATTATTGAACTGACACTAAAAACAAAATCTGTGAAATATCTAACTCCAAATATAAAACATTCAGAATTATCTCTAACAACTAAACGTCAAAATCAAAATCTAGACGCAAGATAAATCATGTAGATGTAAATGTAAAACATCTAGATGTCACATACCGCTCGTGTCGCGTGCCTGTTTAAGGATTTCTCCTTAAGAACCAATAACACTCTGAAATAGTATAATGTTGGTGTCGGCTCGTATTGGTCTAAAGGGTATCCCGCGGCCAATATACACCCAACCTATTTCAGGAGTAGGGCAACTCAAGCTATGGGACTACAGAATATATAATATTCCTAGGCGCAACTTGGCTGGACGTCCCCACTACTACAAGAAGATAGCCCCCAGGCTATGATGATGTACTATCATAGCCATGTTAACACAGATTAAGATTACTGTTATACATACATACATATACTCTAGATAGATTTGAACAGTGAATGATGGACACTCAAGTCAATAATGAAAACTTCCAAAAAATGCAACATATGTATCACACAAGACTCAAGCAAAGATATTCAAGAACAACTGGAATAATGAGATCAAAACCAAAGCAACATTGACGGATCCTCGAAGAGACTCCTAGAGACAGTCTGTGTTCATCATGGTGACTCAGGGTGGACCTGTAAATAGAGAACAAAGCATCAAACCACAGAGTCTTGCTATTTATCTAGTCCCGATTGACGTCACTGCACTCATCTATTTATGATGACTTGAACAGACTGTCTCTGTTTGGAATGTTCAAGGCGATGGTTGATCTTGTAAAAATAGTTACCAACAGAGTTCAATCACTGGAGCCCGAACAAGCTCCTGAAGAGGGAAATCTAATATAATGTTCGTCCTAGTGGCCTGAAACAACTGCCTCTCAGCCATTGGAGCCCAAACAAGCTCCTGAAAAAGGTACTCTCTGATTAATGACAAATGGGCGGCCTGTAAGCTGATGCCTACACTCTGGCTTCCACTTTGCTGTCTGCCATGGTGAAGGTGTGGTAGCTGGTAATTTTGTGGACTGCTGATTGACTGCCTGGCCTCCAAGGAGATATCATCCTGTGTCAAGAAGGAACTCAGAATTAGTATTCATCTCAGAGGTCACATGCTCAGTTCATTCATTTACCCTCCACTCTTAGCAATCAATCAGAGGACAGCTCTCAGGATAATAAGACAGTTCAAGTCTCCATGTATCTATGTTGGTCAGTCAGTAAAAGAGATAGTAGACAAGTTACACAGTGGAGACAGATAGACTCTATTAGAGAGAAAACATAATCTCTCCACATCACACAGACCACCTCTCTCTCTCACATATTTATATATTAATCTCCGACTGACTGACCCGAATCGACTCTTGTTTTGGTAATGTCTGCTATAAATAACCCCTGACGTCACTGTGTGTCGCTCGCTGCAATTCAATCTGCCAGCTTCAATGACTTCATCCAAATTCCCCACTAGTTAGTTAGAGAACGATTAGCCTGCTAGATTAATACATTTACATTAATATTGGGTTAGGTAGGGCACTAACTCTCTGCTAGAAAAGGGGAAGTTTTGATTTAGGTGGCTGTGGGCACTTGGACACCAAGAACGTTCTCCTTCTGTGATGTCTCCTATCTGAATCATTCCTCCCTTCAGCAGCGCGTTAACTTTATAGAGACATATATCATGGTACTCGTAAACTATAATCAACTTAAACAAGCTCAGGATTCCTCAAGGAATTGACTGGTACTTTGTTCAAGACAGAATTTAGGCACAAAGGCGAAACCCTTCTGATCACTTGGAAGTCTGGCAGAGAATGAAGCGGGGACAACTTATCGTCGCATTCGAAGAAAGAAGCTCCCAGATCAATACACCGAGGAGTGAATTGGATTCTCGAATTATAAATATTAATATAGAAAATCTCTACCCAACAACTGTAAGTTTGAAAATGTAGACTTCACAAGAGACCTAGAACATATAGCAATATCTATTTCGCCAGATAAAGGTATAAATGGACATGATGGACTCTATACCCACCGGACGGGTCTATATTTGAAATGTGCCCTGCCCGCTAGGGGCGTTAACGTCATGAATAGTCTAATGTGTAGGTGTGGGTTTGATCACTCCACGACGCTAGAATAGCAATCCTGGGTCAAGATAAGGCTAAAAATCCTAATCCTTGTTTAATGCGTAACAGTAATATCAACAAGGCTATTTTTTTAGGTGAATGCAATGGTACGTAGTACCGGAACCCTTTTAAGGCATCATTACTGTCAGCGCCTCTGTAATAGATAGTTTATTGTAAGTACTGGCACTTTCTTTTCTTGGAAAATAAAAGCCATGATAATAATTATTTTTAACGTTAATATTTTTATTATTTCTACTTTTTTTTTTTTTTTTTTTTTTTTTGTAATTTGCAAAATGGTCAAACAAATATATAACATATTTGAAATACTATTAAATGTATAAAAAGGAAGTTGTGCATCCTTTACAGGACGTCGCAGAACCAATCACGGCGTCGTTTTGCTGCTGTGGTTTTTCTAGGCAAATTTTACGTTGAATAGTTTCTCATTGCTTTCTGCACGGTCAGCTCTCGGTACCACTGTCGAAGCCAAAGCAAGACAAATCGTCCGCAGCTGGGATCGAATCCGGCACAACGGCATACGAAGCGTATTCGCAACGCCCAAGCCACACACGCTGACTTGTATAAATGTAGTGTATAAAAATGTAAAAAGGATACTTAACAACATATGGAAGGAAAAGGCAAGAAGAACTCAGCTAACAACTGGACAGAGAACGAGCGGTCTGACTCGAAGGAAGAAAGCATCAAATCCAGAGACGGCGCAAATACTAAAACTTTAGTCACGAGAGTGACGCAAATAACCCAGACCACCAATATAGACGGAGACTGTTAGCAGCTTCGGCTAGCTAGCAGCAGTCTAAAAGTGGTTCTCAAAATGAATCGGAATCGGAAACTTAAAAATAGAAAATTATATGTATGTAGAAGGAAAAGGTACAAACAGTGCCGTATACATCCTCAGGACATTGTCAGAAAAAGCTATAAAAGTAAAAACTGATTTGTACTTGTGCTTCATAGACTATACAAAAGCATTTGACTGTGTGAAGCATGAAGAAGTCATCAAACTGTTAGAAAAATTAAACATTGATGGGAAAGATCTACGAATAATAAAGAATATGTATTGGCAGCAAACAGCAGCTATAAGAATTAACAACTGTTTAGGTACATTTCAGAGCATGAAGAGGGGCGTACGACAAGGATGTGTACTGTCACCTGATTTGTTTTCAACATACAGTGAATATATAATTAGATCTTTAATTGATATGCCCGGAATTGTGGTTGGTGGTGGGCACAATATAAAACAATTTACGTTATGCTGATGACACAGTCTTGATAGCAACAAGTCAGAAAGAACTACAGGAAATGATAGACATTGTGGTGTTAGAAAGTGGAAGAATGGGCCTCAGTTTGAATAATGGGAAGACAGAAGTAATGATGGTATCAAAGAAACGAATTGTTCCTAAATTTGTAATACAAGTCAGTGGTGTTATTTTAGGACAAGTGCATAAATTTAACTATCTGGGCACGTGCATAACATCAGATGGAAGATGCATAACTGAGATAAGAAACAGAATAGGACAGGCAAAAACTTGCATTTTATAAAATGAAAAACATCTTGTGCAATATATCCTTGTCATTGAGAATTAGAAAAAGAATTCTTGCTTGCTACATACATCCAGTTTTAACATATGGCTGTGAATCCTGGACAATCGGTAGGCAGGCCAAACAATTTGTTGTTGGCCTAAGAGATGTGGTTTTACAGAAGAATGCTTAGAATACCTTGGACAGCCAAAAAGAGCAACCAAGAGGTTTTGAAAGAGGCGGAAGTCCGAAGACAACTTACCACAGACATCAGAAGGAGACAGTCATCATTTTTCAGCCATGTTATGAGAAGAGGGAAAATAGAACATGTTGTGACCACTGGAAAGATTTGTGGAAGGAGGGATAGAGGAAGACAACGAGAGAAGATGCTTGACAGTCTTGTTGCATGTCATGGAGGTGTGTCGGCACACGAACTGATACATGCTGCAGGAGATCGCAGATTATGGAGAGGCATGATCGCCCACACCAGTCAGCAAGGCACCTGATGATGATGATGATGTATGTTTAGGAGCAAGGGTCACTTAGCCCATTCTTCACATTTCTAGAGCTGGTAGCAGGTAGTCTTAGTTCACCCTAAAATGTACTGGGGTGTGGGGCCTTAACCCCCGTACAATATTTTTGAAGATGCTCTGCGAATCTTACCTCCAGAGTGTTGTTCAACGGCTCTGCATTCCGTTTTCACTAACAACAACAAAAAACTAAACTATGTTGATTGACAAGTTAGACAGACCTCTGCACTCGTAAGTACAAGATATGTTGGTGTGAAAATATTTCCAGACTTGGGTTACCTACGTCAGAAGCAGGGATGAATGTGGTTTCTCTACCCCCCCCCCCTTTTTCCCCTTCCAACCACCCCTTCCCTAACCACCCCTTTCAAATTGAAGACACCTGTTCACTTGTTCCAAATGTACCGTCTCGTGGTAATCAACAGATAATTATATCTCTCTCTGACACGGGTCATTAAATTAAGCACTTGATGTTGGATGAGTGCATGTTTGCTTTGTTCATTACTGCTCAGTTTTTCATAAATAAAGCTGTTTAGCTAAACTTCCAATGAGTATATTTAAAAAATAAACGTTAGCAGCTTTACATATGCATTTTTTTTTCTTCTTCTTATTCCTCTTCTTCTTCATCATCTTCTTCTTCTTCTCCTTCTTCTCTTTTTTTTTCTTCTTCTTCTTCCTCCTCCTCATCTTCCTCTTTCTGTTGTAGTCCTTGTCTTATGTAGTTGGTAATTTTGTCTATCCACACTCTTGTGTTTTATTTAATATTATTCATTTTTAAAACCCATGTATGTTATGGCCCATGACATGAGGCCAGACTTTACTAGGTCTTCCTATCACATAAACACTTATTATTTGGAAATACATTACCTACTATTCCTTGTCTTTTACATGCACACACACAGAGAGGTATTCACAAACAGCTTTTCTAAAAATTATTCTCTGTAGCTTTTCTGTAAAGATTCTAACACAAGACCTTTGGTCTGCATGCGATCTTCTAGCTACTGCATAACTGCGGCCTTCAATGACATTACCGTGCAGTGTTTAAGTAGTCGCCGTTTTGTTATTGGGGTTTACATGAGAAGCAAAGAATAGTAATATTGTAACCTACCTGCCATATTTTTGTGGTAAGAGGTTAATCAGGAGGGTTGGCATTTAAACGGATTACCATACTCCAAAGAAAACTTTATTAGCAAAAGTCAGCTGATAATTTAATAAATGCCAAATGATCATTTTTGCGCTCATTGCGTATGGACATGTAGTACTACAACTATATTTTATATAACAAACGGCATGCGATGAGTGATATGGTGTATTTCCAAAAACATTACTCAAAAACCTATTTTGGACTAGGCCCATTTGGGAGGTGGGGTCAATTATGTAAAAAAAAAAAAAAAAAGAGACGAAGAGAATTTATGTTTTCACAATCGACATCTTTGCACATTAGGCATCCCCATCTGCGATGCAGCAGCCACTCCAAGGAACCTCTACCGATTATTCCCATGAGGATTTGGTCATAATATCTTCCGTCTTTACATCGAAGACAGCTTAATCGTTTTTCACTCCTCGGTTACGCAGTCGTGTTAGCGTAAGAGATTCGCCATTATCCCCCGAATCTAGTCCCTACAGCGTTGATGATATCAGCTCTGTTCATGCTTCTTCCAATTTGCATTCGCTCTCCATTAAACAGCGACTGATTAAGGTTTTAAGAAACAAATGTCTTGGGCTTAAAGGAGCTGATGACGCAGCCTGCTAGTAAACCACAACGCGACCAACTAACAACCATTTTTAAGCAGTAGAATCGTAAGAGGCGACAAAATGGAGATCAGGGTCGCCTGGATACCTTATTCGTTAAAAAAACGTTAGCTGTAGAATCCCACAAATTATGAAAAGGTACACACAAGGCTTGACTTGGTTAGGCTTACGGTCTTGGTCTATGTTCAATCTCTGAATGCTCAGGTGGCTGAGTCACACGTGGAGAATGAAGGATGACAAAGACCACAAGGGCATCCTCCATGGTAAATCACAGAAGGGTCGAAGATTTATTGACGTCGGCCTCTACCATGATATAAAAATATGTGCGAGTGGTACATGACTGATACAGGTTTATAGGTAGATTAATGGGAACAACATGCCAAGAACTGTGTTGAGTGGACGAATCAGGAAGTAAATAGGAATAAAGGGAATAAAGGGAATAAAGGGGGAAAGGGGTGTCTGAGGAGAAATGCACTAAACACACATAATGGCAACAGTGATCATGAAAACCCCTGCTCTGACTGTGGTAGACTTTTCTCAACGCGGTGGGTCTTGCTAGTCACACAAGCCAATGCCATGGGCTCTAATTCTCATGCCTCCCTGTGGAACAGTATACCCCTATCGCCTGGAAAGCCGGTAATGTGCCAGTTTTGTCTCTGCTGTATATGACTGTAAAAGGCAGAAGAAGAGAATAATAAGAAATGTAGTTATTCGTTAGGGTATGCAGTTGATTGTCCCCCTCCTTGATTGAAAATTAGCTGTACACACATGTCGTAATTGTAACTGACTGACAGAGTATGTTGAGAAAGGTGGCATCAGGCATGCTTTCTGCAGACTGGCAAGCATGACTTAAGAGGTCTTATGTAGTTAGCGTCGTTTGGATATTTTCTCCTGGCAATGCTAGTGTGTTGAAAATGAGCGGGCAGATAGACTGGCCAGTTCTGCACCATTTGGTAGTGAATTGATGTATAACAAGCTAGATACTGTGAAGTCCCTTGACAGCGAGTAAACAATACGGTGACACAAACAGATAATGACGGTATGAGGAGAATGGCGCTGCGGGAATTCACCAGAAAATCTGGCCGACGCTCAACACTCAAGTGAAAGGCGAGACAGATATACAATCATACAGTTACTGGTGCCATCGCAGTTAGAAATTAATTATTTTTTTTTTTGCTGCTGAAGATGGGACGAAGCGCTTATGGCAGTGTCCTGGGTGTTATGATGTCGATTCTTAATTCAACATTTGTCCACTCCAGATTTGCATTCTGTAAGATGAACACCCTACGGATGAGAATAAAACAGGAGCAGATTCTAGAAGCCCCGATCGTCGCACAACACACTTACAATGGGCACCCAACAGTTACATAGCAACCTGAAATCTGGACAGTGATGGGAATACAGGAGTTAATCATTACCTTTACAGGCTACAGGTTACAACCGTCAAGTGTATGTGGCATACTTATAACTTCTTTGGCGGCTGAACTATGTATTTGGGATTTGCCCTGTTGGCTTGACATCTAGATTTAGATTATTTTTTATTGTCGGGCTGGTCAAATTGTCATGAAGCAGCTCGGATGGGGACACAAAAGGAGGGAAATAAAAAGTGGAAGGTATAAAACCGAATCTTAAATACTTTTTCTTTTTCTTTTCCTCTTCCACCATTTACCTCAGCAAGGTGTTAAGGGAAGTTTGTACGCTTTTTCCAATCCATTGTACGAGTTGGTGTTTTATTCTGTTGGGTTACTCCTGATAATGGCGCTCCATCTCTTGCGTGGTCTTCTCCTTGCTCTGTGTTCATTATATGTCTTCAGCTTGGCTCTTTGTGGCAGTTAGTACTTGGGCATTCTCGTCTGGTGGCCAGACCATCTAAGCTTAAATATAACTACATAAATCTCAACATGAAACAATTGTAGTAAAATGCTCACTGCTGATCAAGCAAAGAATTACCGATATGAAACAAACTTAGTAACTTTGAATAATGCATAATTCAAGTGAAGTGTTTAACGAAACTTCTCGAGAAATTGCATGCAACAACTGAAGTGAGCTGTAGAATCAAACACTTAAAGCGTTTAAGAAATTGTCACTTGAGTTAAGAGTACAATTTATATTTAAAGTGATAACTATAAATAGAATAGAAGTCGGTGTTGTGAAGTAACAGAGCGGTTTGTAGAGTGTTATTCATTACAGTGAGAATTCCCACACTCTTGGCTTAAGCGTATTTGCTCTTCTGATTTTGATAATGTATTGCTTGTTAAGACTATCCTTGCTTTTGAAAATCTCAGAAACTAGGATGTGTATTCGTTAGTCTACACTCAAGAGTAAAAGCAAGACAGACGTTTAATCAAATCGATACTTGCACCATCGCTGGCTGTTGAAGATAAGGACGCAGCGCTTATGGGTAGCCCTAAGTGCTATTATTTCAGTTCTTAGTTCAGTACATCAGCACAAGTGTTGTCCTAAAACTGTCCATGTTTAACAGAAGTTGTCAAAGCGGTTACCCTATTGCCTCTATTCAACAACGAAATAAATAACATAAAATTTACTGTCTCCGTGATGAGGTGGTCAGATCGTTTGTCATGCACTCTAAGGTGTGTAACTCACATAAATGAACAGAGAGGAAACCCTTGAGTCTGTAGAAATTTATATGTATTTATTTATAAATTAAAAAAGGACAATGCATTGATCGGATGGGAACTACATGTAACACAATAGAACTGACCAGTTAAATCTCTTTCTTAAATGTTTTTTTTCCCCTAGACCCAGCGTTACGGTCCGATATGTTTGTAACTGTTGTTGTGTGTGTTATTTGACCTACCCTTGATTAATAAAAATTTATGTAGCCTACAGTGCAATTTCAATGGTTTAAGATAAATTCTGTCCGTATTCCATAGTTTTAGACTTCAGGCTGTACGAGAGACATGGCCACTAAAGACAGTTTTAGAGGTTCCTAGTTGGTCATGTTCTTAGTAAAATTGTTTCCATATTCCATACCGAGGCGCACACTTTATTTGGAGGTGACAGGTTCGAATCCCTTTACGGTAACTATGGCTTTCCATTTCTATATTGTCTAGTGTGTCATTCTATCCTTTCTTCTTCTCTCTGTGAGTGCCGAACGGCACTTCATCTGTTTATTTATTACACACACACGCACACACACACACACACACACACACATATATATATATATATATATATATATATATATATATATATATATATATATATATATATATATATATATGTCATATCTAAAGTGTGTAGATTTTTGTTGTGGTCGATATCGCTTTTTTTTAATGAAGGTATTTTAGAAATCCATAGGGATCGTCGATGAGACTTAAGAGTTTGTATTTTATGTGACAGTGGATGTAAAAAGAGATTAATGTGATAAACGCTGACGGAATTATTTCGAAATTTTGCCTTAAAATGTGTTTTAAACATATCAAATATTTGCAGAATGCTTAATGACATCTTTTTTTTTTAACAATGTTACACTTCCAACACTGAGTTTGTTTGAATATCTAACTTTCTCTGGCTTTCTGTAAACATGTTATACTAAATGATTTAGGTCAGAAGTTCCCACCTGGTACCCCACGGAGTCTTAAGGGCCCTGCGTGTTTTCCCTTGGAGCTTTGGGGCTATTCCGGAACAATATTTAAAAAAAAAAACGAATGAAATTGAAGATTGAACAAAATATTTGGGAAACATTTTAAAACTAGAACAGCAGTTTCGCAATACGATTTTCTTACTTTTTCAACTTGCCACTAGCACCAAAATTATTGTGAAGCGAGCCGGACAGACAGCGAATGAGTGAGAAGGGGTCTTTTTTTTTTTTAAAGAGTATTTTTCAAAAGTTCAAGTAAATATGCATGATGACCTGAAATGGATACTGATCGTGTTTAACATGAAGACACTCACACAAACACATACTCACACAAACACATACTCACACAAACACATACACACACAAAACGTCAAGCTCTAATTCAATAGAATGTTAGGTCTTCATATATTTAACATCCTCTTGCGAACTACAAACCGCGTTTCAAAATTAGTCTACCAGCTTTTTGTCCGCACTTGCAAGGCCAATTCAAAATTAATTTCTAAAAGGCAACATTAGTTTTGCTGCTTTTCTAAACTATTTATTTATGTCAAGCTGAGTTTGCTGCTTATAATTCTACCAAAACAGAAGCTGCTCAAATGCAGAGCCAGACCATCCCGCAATTATGTTCAGTTGAACCTGAAATAAGAAAACTGTAGCGAGTGTGCCGAGCGCCAAACGAAATGATTTTCAATTTCACTCCTCCGGTAAAGAGAAGATCATTGCAACATCTCCCTTTAATTTTTTGTTTTTAAAGCACATTTCTTTTAGGAGCATACAACTAAATACTTGGATGGCTTGGTCGTTGATTAGTGAAACAAGAACACTAACCCGATCCGTGATCCTGGGGATCCTGTTAAATGGCAGAACATGGCAGCGTACGCGTATGGAGGTAGCAATGAACTAATGCATAATGATGATGATGTTATGGATGATGATGGTCTTGATGATAACGTGTCATGGATGATGATGGTGATGATAATGGGTCATGGATGATGATGGTGATGATAATGTGTGTTGGATGATGATCAGGATGATCATGATGATGATGATGGTGATGGTGGTGGTGATGGTGGTGACGAGGGGGAATGATAAGTTACTATGCAACAGTACTTCACCGTAACACTACTTTAAGTAACTACAGCCAACACTTAATTACATTTCACATCCCACAGACAGAATTTGTCAGTTAGACTTTTACACGTACATCCACTCTTTCTATCGCAGGGAATTGATACTTTGTAACTTTGTGTAACCCAACCAGGTCTTGATTAATTTTACTGCATGTTTAGTTTAGTTGAGACGACGGATCAACATTATGGCAAACGGGTGAAAACCCATAAATGCTCCGTTCTACTTGTAACTCAAGCGCCCTAGTCTGAAGCATCACAGCGCAGTTACACGAGCTCCGTTGCACCGGCGATGATCTTGAAATACTTTTTTGGGTACATTTTTAACTTCAAATTGTGCCCGGGCAGCCCTGTTGGGTTACTCTTTTCGATTTCCAGCTGCCAGGGTATTTTTTACGTGCGCAACAATACACACGGTCGTCTGATCTTACTACCCAGAGACCAGGTGGAATTACTAGAAAGTCCATGTGAAAAAATCCAAGCCTTCACAGGGGCTTGAACCCGGGACCTCCAGCATTCGAGACGGATGCATACCTCTAGACCACGCAGCCCCAAATGCATGTTTGATAACGTAACCATCGTCCTGTATGCAGTAAACAAATGAAGCAGTCCTCATCCTGACAGAAGAAAGTCGTAAACCTAGTGGAACAATCAAACGTAGGCAGTCAATGTTTATTTACATGTTATGAGAAGGAATGAACTTGAGAACTCGGTAACAACTGGTAAGATTGATGGAAAGAGAGCAAGAGGAAGACAAAGAAATCAATACCTGCATGGCCTGGTCAAATGGATAGGGCGAGAAAAAGCATTGGACTGATCCATGATTTTGGTGGTGCTTACCGGCCACGCACACAATGATGATGATGTAGCACTGTTGAAGAACATATGGCATAGCCACTGCAGCAAGTTAAACTTACAGTTTTGAGTTCATACATTTTCCCCGTGAAAACGTTTGAATAGTCATGGACTAGGCTCGCCGTGAATATAACAAAGCTGTCTGTAAGGTAAATGCTGATTAACTGATTGGTTGCCCGATTGCGTGCCGTTGTACATCACACTGGCATGCATTCTAATTCTCTATTCCTTGCTATTCTGTACAATGCTTTCCATATCATGGATGGAATCCAATCCAGCACCTCCGGCCTTTCGCATCGATCTTCGACATAAGATTTCTTTTGAAAGTCCTTATTTCCTTAATCCATGAGTTTCCCATTGCGGTGCCTTTTTATGGTGACTTTTGTGTCCACTTCTTCACAGGATGTGCCCGAAATATGACTAGCATAGAGTTATCTTTTCATTTCTTTTTAAATTACTCAAAGAAGGTAGTAGTAGTAGTAGTAGTAGTAGATTATTACACCACTAGGACATCATACAAGCGATAAACACCCGATGAAACAAAGTGAAACCATGTGGATGAGGATCACGGTGGAGATGTCCCAGAAACCGCGTTCAGCTATTAGACCATATTTATCGTCAGGCTATATTGTGGCACCTGGCAAGAGCCAGAGTAGGGCTTCAAAAACGACAAATTGCATCTCACAAGGACATGACTTGATGTTCTCTTTAAGAAGAAGTTAAATAAACAGAGAGGGGAACCATTTGAAGCCGTTAAATATTATGAATTAATCAAGTAAAAGAAAGTATTGTGAACGGCACTCATAGAAAGAAGTAGAAAGATAGAAGAACACACTAGACAACATAAAAATCGAAAGCTATAGTTACCGTGCCGGGAATGGAACCTGTCACCTCCAGACGGCGTCTGCGCCTTGCCATGAATACAAGTGCACTAAGATACATGGTCAACTCGGCACCCCCAAAAAAAGGTGTCTCATTGGCCATGTCTATCGTACAGCTTGAAATCCACGACTATGGAATACGGACAGAATTCATTTGAACCCATTGAAATGGCACCATAGGTTACAGAAATTTATAATAACGAGGCAAATGTCAAATAACAATCACAGCAACAATTTACGTACACAGTAGACCTTATTGCCTTGTCTAGAATACACAAACATTTAAGAAAGGTATTTGATTAGTAGGTTCCGGTGTGTATACGTCATTCCTATAAATAAACAGAGAGGGGAACCATTTGAAGCCGTTAAATATTATGAATTAATCAAGTAACAGAAAGTATTGTGAACGGCACTCATAGAAAGAAGTAGAAAGATAGAAGAACACACTAGACAACATAAAAATCGAAAGCTATAGTTACCGTGCCGGGAATTGAACCTGTCACCTCCAGACGGCGTCTGCGCCTCGCCATGAATACAAGTGCACTAAGATACATGGTCAACTCGGCACCCCCAAAAAAAGGTGTCTCATTGGCCATGTCTATCGTACAGCTTGAAATCCACGACTATGGAATTCTATCTTTCTACTTCTTTCTATGAGTGCCGTTCACAATACTTTCTGTTACTTGGTTAAGAAGAAGTTAGAATAGTATCGGAGATAGTGTCGGTTCATGGTGATATTAAATGGATTAACTTTATAATTTAAGGATGTGCTGATTTCATTGAATATACCAAATATATACCAAAATCTCGTTAAATGAATCCCAAAGGATGGGAAAAATCAGAAGTTTAAAACACATTATTACAAATTTATACTAACCAGGGACTCGATTGAATCAATCTTTGCTGGGACCAACAATTTATTCATAGTAATCGAGTTGTCTCCATTAGCAAGTTCGATTTAACGAGATTTAATGTAGAATGTTCTTTGTGGAATGGATTACTGTCATAGTGGGATGTAATTCTCTCATATTGGAACCTAGTGGGTTCATACTGAGAAATTATGGATTCACCTTGAGATTAACTGGTTCACGCTGGCTATAGTGGGTTCGTTTGGGATTTAGTTGATTCATATTGAAATTTAGTGGGTTCATAGTGTGATTTAGTAAGTTTATATTAGGATATAGTAATTTTGATATTGGAATTTGGAGGGTGGATATTGGTAGTTGGTGGTTTCATACAGGTGTATACTGGTTTCATATTGGGATACAGCGGATTCATACTGGAATTTAGTGTTGGGATATACTGGTTTCATATTGAGATTTAGTTGGTTTATGGTGGAATCTACTGGATTCATACAGAAATTTAGTTTAAACTGGGATATGCAAGGTACATACAGAGATGCAGCTGGGTGTTTGGTTTTTTTTTTTTTTTTTTTGGGGGGGGGGGGGGGGGGGATATACTGGGTTCATTTTGAGATTAAGTTGGTTAATATTTGCATATACTTGATATTTAGAGAAATTTCGTTGGTTTATGGTGGGATATGGTGGGTTAATATTGGGATTAAGTTGGTTTATACTGGAATCAGTATGTAAACATTGTGATTAATTGGGTTCGTAATGAAATTTAGATAGTTTGTAGTGGGATAAAGTGGTTTAATTTTTGGGTAAAACTTGTTCACGTGTTTATTTAGTGAGCTTAGACTGGGATTTAGTGAGTTAGAGTTAGGGATTTCTTGTTTAATTGTTCCATTAAATAAGTTCATTATAGGATTGTGTTTGTTCATGCTCTGATACGAAGGTTTGCCATTAGCATATTGTTAGTTTGCGTGGACTTTTATATTTTTATATTGGAAAAAAAAAGTGGTTTCATATCAGGGTAAAATATTCCAATATTGTAGTTTGTTACACAAGTTTCAAACTGTAGTTGTTCAGACCTATTGTGCTTTGGACAAATATCCCACAAATTAAAAAGGCGAAATCATCCAATGACTCCCTTAGTTCTGAACGAGTTAAATGGGATTATTTTGTCATCTTAAACTTATCTCTTCTTCCTCTTCGCGTTCACCGACTGTAAACTCGGCCGGAAAGTTCTGGATTTTCGTCTACTTCTGGACTGCAGTCCGCTTTATAACATGTGTTGCGTGTGCGTCTGTTTAACAGATCTGACTGATTTGTGTGCAGACTGTTGGTTCCTTGCCTCTCAGACAGATACACTTCGACTTCAAATGAAGCTCCCAATTAGTCGACTCTTACGACATGCTTTTCGGTAGGCTGTGGGCTGTTCTTGTTTTCCCTATAATAGGGTCTCGGAATCCACACGGGGATTAACCTTACTCAACTCCCGCCTTCCTTTTCCTATCCGTTTACCCTAGATATTCCTTCCCACGCCACTTCAGTTAGTTGTGAATCACAAACATTAAGGGGATTTTTCCTTTCATAGTTTTCCCTTGGCGCTCTTCTTTTAGCATTCCTAGCCTGGAAAGTAACTCTGACCTCTGATTAATTTAAGTTGAAAGGAAAATGCTTACTGGGAAATTTCATTCAGTTTGAGAGAGGAAAAAAGAAAAAGAATTAGCACTGGAGTTTCATTCAGGTTTTTTCACTGCAACAGTTTTTCCATTGTTAAATCAAGCTGCTTGCCTGTAATGTATGTCATCTTTTACATTCAGTTATTTTTCTATAATAGTTTTTGGTACTGTATTTCATTTTATTTGACTGTAACGTGTTTTCGGTAATGTTTTTAACTGTTTCACTGTGACGAGTTTTCAATTTTAGTATACTACACTTTAACGGTAACAATATGTACCGTTTTCAGCTAACTCACTGCAACCAGTTTTCACTTTTGTATTCAACTATTTCATGACAACATGTTTCTACTATTAAAATTAAACTGTCTCACTGCAACAAGTTTTCACTTTTGTATTCAACTATTTCATGACAACAGGTTTCTACTATTGAAATTAAACTGTTTCACTGCAACCAGTTTTCACTTTTGTATTCAACTATTTCATGACAACATGTTTCTACTATTGAGATTAAACTGTTTCCCTACAAGCTTCCCCTGCAACATTACATTATTTCCTTGTAACAAGCGAGGCGTGCATGTGATGACTGAGATCACCGCTCACACTCTCTATTACCTATAAACAAATATTTCACTACTTATTATTATTGTTTACTATTTATTATGAATACGCCACTTTGTTTAATTGTCACACATTGCAGAAAGAACACTCGTTGCAAGCTTACTCCATTCTTGGAGAAACTAACTTGTGAAAGCCACCAGTCCCGTTAGTCCTACAATGCTATTCTGCGAAGGAAAATATCACGTGATACCGTCTCTAGTGACGTGGTTATCTGCTAACGCTGTGTGTGTGTGTGTGTGTGCGTGCCTGCGTGTTTGTGTGTGGGTATATATATATATATATATATATATATATATATATATATATATATATATGTGTGTGTGTGTGTGTGTATGTATCTGTGTAACTTAGTGAGGACTGAGTGAATGCGTAATTGTGCGTGTGCGCATGCATGTACCATCCATGTTTTTGTGTATTTCTTTGATATTCAAATTGTTTTACGAACTAAACATTCTTTATTGATAAAATACAATTGCTATGGGAAAGATAAGTGTGTCGAAGGGCCGAATGTTAGACGGGCCTGTGCGCCCAATTTGTGACCCTGTGAAAATAAAGTTCGTTCATTCTTTTTTCTGTTCTTTTGGCCTGATACCAAATTTATAGTAGCCTACAGTAGTAATATTCTCTGCTTGGCTTAAAGAACCCTGTAACACACAGGCGGGAGTGTTATCATTCGACTTTTGTTTCTGAATTCCTGAAACGTCATTCTGACAAGTAGACCATTATTTCTACATCATTCTTTCTAGAACAGCTTCTCATTGCTTCATTTTCGTTAACAATTTTTATCATCTGCCTATTTAACTGATAAAAACTCACTGGTGGAGAATGTATTTGTGAAAGAATCTTAAAGAACCACACGAGTTTCGCATCAGATCTGAAGTGACTGCTATATTACTAAACAGATAAGTAGTTCACTTAAGTGCTACTAGAAATGCAATTTTTGCTTAAGAACTTCGTCTTATTTAAGGTGTAGAAACGCGAGCTTCTATCTTGTGACCTACTAACAGTTTATGGTAATAGACAAATAAAAATTGATTGCTCAAACTTTTGGATTTACTGAATAAACATTTGCTATTTTTCGTCCCGCGATCGCATTGTGTGCAGAGACGCATATTCCTTTTCTTCTGTTCTCAATATCTGCTTATGATGCTAGGCGTCGTATTCTATCAGACGATTGGCAACCGAGCTAGGGCGCGCTCAGTCGTCTGATATGCTGTGATGTTATGCAGTCTTAAGGTTTCAGTGATCCCTTTAATCCATCTTCTTTTCAGTCTTCCCCTGCCTTTTGATGTTTCGATTTTTCAGGTTGTATGCTCTAGCTGCTGGCATCGTTGGTTTCATTATCATTAGATGGCCAAACCATTTCATTCTTTGTTTCTCCATAAATTTGATAATGGATGTTGTTCAAATAGTTGTGATCAATCGATTCTCACTCGATCTCTTCTGGTTTCATTCACAGCCATTAACAAACATCCCATCTCATAGGTGGTTAGATTTCTCTCCTGCTCTTTTGTTATTGTCCAGGTATGACACTGGTAATCTAAATTCGGTATAAATATAGTGTTTTATAATTTGTCTTTTTGTCTCTGTTGGGATAGCAGGGTGTTTTAAAATTGGAACAAGTTGGTATGTGACACTGTTGGCTTGTTGGATTCTCGGTTTGTATGTAAAAATACTTTGCAAGTAATTAAATTCTTGCACTTGTTTCAGATAGATACATTTTAGCAGATCATTATTTTCATTGCGATCAAAGTAATTAAAGTATTAAAAAGGAACTTTTTTGACACAACTGGTGAATCCGGCAAATGGTACTGAGCTTATATATTTTAAAAACTCAATTTCCAAGGCCGCTTGCCTCGCACTCTGAAAGTCCTTGGTTCTTTTCAACTTACGAGTCCACTTTTAACTAATATCCCTAGGGATCATCCCTGGAGCTTCAGAGTTCGTGCTTTGTGGTGCTATTGGCAGGTACAGAGTTACCGAGCTGTACTGCCTAAAACCAGATGCAATGAATTCGATCATCTTGGCTTGAACTTTACTTGAACTGAATATATATGATACAGACAATCGTCAAAAGACTGTTGATTTGATAAACTTCATCCTGGCCGCTTTTATTTCCCCTGACATTTTGTTGTACTCATTTTAGGCTGGCTTAACCTGAAAGTCGTAGCTGATTATAAAAATCAAACTTTTCTCGATATCAGTCATTAATATCATCATTATCTTGTTGTGCCGTTACACGTCACATAGTGCTCGCAGTATGGTCATCTGTTTCATGACATAATGTGCAAATGTCATCGATATATTTATCTATGAAATATAGTCAAACATCTTGGCCCCTCACATCGATGTTCGTCTTACAGTTTCTCTTGAACATCGTCGTTGGCTCAATTCGAGTGTTTACCATTTCTTAATAATATGGTACGATGGTAAAGACTGGTGACGTGATGTGTATTCCGTGGATCTGGTATTTACGTACACTGGAGCCTAGCTACCAACCAAAACCGACACAGTCAAACCAGACTATAACAAATTACGGATAGAATCATTGTGAGGCTGAAACTAACATTTCACACACATTTCTATGACATGATTTACTAATTCTTATTGCAGGAAGACAACTATAAGACCACTATGGTCACACGAAGAATATTTTCACATTTAGGGTCTATCCAAACCCAAAAACTGTTTTCAGTACTCTTCGGCAAAGTAAAATACTCAACATTTTAAAACTATAAATGATGGATGTCTGACATGGAGGAAAGAAGCATGAAGCACAGAGACGGCGCAAATACCAGAACTTTAGCCACGAAAGTGGCACAAAAAACAAGACCACAAATATAGCCGGAGACTGTTGGCAGTTTCGGCTAGCTAGCGTCAGGTTGAAGGTGGTCGAGTTTTTGAGTTTTTCTCAAAAGGAATTGGAATTGGAACTAAAAAATACGAAATGGGCAAAACTATAGATATTTAATATACAACACTCGTACCAATTTAATGCTGGGTCGACCTGTGAGCTAGGGTCATTTTATAGCAGACACATGCATTCTCACGTGGGCGTCCACTGGTGTCTGTATATAGACACATAAATTGATCCCATTGAAAAACTGGTCCCATTGAAGAAACTGGTCCCATTAAAGATACTGTGGTTTCCATGTGAAGTATTTGGCTCTTGTATATTCTTGGGTCCTCTTATTCTTTTTAAATTATTTTTTTTTCTCACCTCCTTTTTATGCTCTTTATTTAGCTCCTCCTGCTTCCTCCTCTTCTTAACTCTTCCTTCCTTCTTGTCTCTCCTTCTTTCTTCTTGTCTTCCCTCCTCCTCCTTCTCCTATCTAGTGCATCTCAATATAGATCATAATCTTTGAATGATCTAGAACATAACCCATTTCTTAAACGTGTGCTAATTCACCCCCCCCCTACCCCCCCCCCCACCCCCCCCCCCCCCCACCCCCCCACCCCACCCTTTTTTTTCGCACACACAAACAAAACTCCCACTACTCATCCAAACAAATCAACTCTACGGCATAAAGCAGCCCGTCTCTCACTAACATCCCTTGTCTGCTTCTTACCCATGGTAAGCAAAAGCGTGACTTTTCGTTCCTTTTTTTACTATCACCTGCACAACACACCTTAGATGTAACTAAACACACCTGCATTATACCTATTGAAATGAAATCCTCTTAAAAAAGTCAAACCTCGCACATGTCATGTTTAGTTAACGGAAGCAGCGATTCGTGAGCTTACCCGAGTGTGGGGTGTGAGAGCGTCTTCCAGCGGATATAGCAGGCCTAGTTAGTGGGCGCCTGTGTCTTCATTCCTTCCCTGCAATGTCAAGGCTAGTTTTTTAGAGCAAGGAAGAGAATCACTTACATCCGCTCTGTTTAAAAGAACGTATTTTTTAAAGTCCGTTCCAGAAGTCCTGGCCAACTTTTAAAATATCTAAGTCAGTAACCGTTCGGTATAAGTTGAATCTCACAGTACCTGTTGCATATTATCCTTTACGTCCTTCTTAAGACGTAATTTTTTGTTATTTGAAGCCCCACTCTGGCTTTTGCCAGGGGCCGCAATATAGGCAGGTCATCATTATGGCCAAATGTCTGAACGCGGTTTCTGGGACCTCTCCACGGTGATCCTCATCCGCATGGTGGCACTTTGTGTCATCGGGTGTTTATCGCTTGTGTGATGTCCTGGTGGGGTAAAAAGCCAATCCAATCCAACCTGTTGCATAGTCACCATGTTCGTCTTGTCCCTGTCCAAGAACATCAAAGTGTAGCAGGAGAAGATCAAGCACTGGAAGTCATGACCCATGTCGGCCCACTCTCTGAAGTTGTCTAGGAGGTAATGGGCCGAAACAATTGTAGATGAAGGATCTTTTACTGATGATTGGTGGACTCCTGCTGTACATGCTCCCATGTGGAGTTCTTCTTATTGTTGAAATATGCCGTGCAATATGTCCTTGTGGGATTTTTTTATATTTTTTTTTTTTTAGTAAACAGACATCTAGTAATATTTTCCATTATTTGTGGTGTATGAAAAAACAAACACCGATTCGAAGCAAACAGACAAGATGTGTACCGTTAGTTGAGTAACAGGAACTTTTCAATACATCAAACTATACGCATTTCATAGGCGTTTCACACTCAGGTGGTCATCTCCGCCCTTAACCTCCGTGGGTTAGATGAACACCATCATAAAGTTGTTCATTGTATGCGGAAAAGGCTATCAAAATAATCCTAACGCATCACTATAAGAGTGAACTGATTTACAAATAATCTCCACGGAATGTAAATTTATGTATATTCTATTTTTAGGTGCACACTAATTATTAGTTAAGCAAATATGAGAGAAATTCGCCGCTTTAGGAAAACAGCAATTGTAAATTTTAAAATCATAAGAACTTGGAAAGATCTAAGGCCACAGGGAAACATTCGTATTGATCCGTACTAGAGTTTGCAAGGTATTTCTTTAAATATAAGAGCACTACTTCAGAAACCGACTGGAAAAGAAATTACACATCATATGGACTTTACGTATATGGCCAAAGTAGAGAGGTTAGGAACCAGTCGCCTAAGAAATGTTTCTGGTGTGTTACATTTTATTTATTTGATTGTTCTCCATGTTGCTGATCCACAGTTCTTATTATCATTTTCGACCATCATCATACCTGGAGACATAAAAGTCTTGAGGTTTATATCCGCATAGAGAATTATTTGTGGACAATTGATTTAGAACCC
>CAJHNH020001290.1:72500-153119 GCA_905116865.2 Candidula unifasciata | reverse complement strand
TGAGTGTATGTGTGTTTGCAAGCATATAAAAGTGTGTATGTGTGTATGTCGTGAGATGACAAAAGGGAGTGGACGGCGAGAGATGAGTATTTTTCACGCTACTGGTGTGTCACAAACACATATGGAGCAATTATTTTAACTCCAGAGGCGTTTCTCTAGTAAACAAATTCCAAACCTGAACCGAAAGACTCAGTCAACGAAAAAGAACCAGGACCTTCAGAGCAGTAGGCAATCTGCTTAGCCATTCGTCACAGAGATAACCACACCCACATTTTTATCACTCTTAGCATTTCGTATGGTCTCTGAGTTTTCAACGATTATTGCATTGCGACAGCTCTTTTTGAAAACTGAATCAATTTATTTTCGGACACGAATTTGTCCTCTGATATAAATAACTGACTAGCGAACCGCACACCTTAACGACATACATGTCCATATATAATTATTAAAAAGGTAAAAATAAAGACATAAAAAGCCCAAGTTAAGCAATTCTAATAAAACTTGTATGTTAATTAACTTGTGTGTGAATTACCTGGTTTGCATTTTATTTAGTTACTGCCTTCCACGAAACTTGATCCAAAAAGTAATCAAGTTATGGCTTGTTAAATGGTATCTTTGTTTTACACACACAAAAAGTAAAGGACCCTTTTCCACGCCTTTAGGCATATGGGACATTTAGGCCTAGACCTATATTTTATAGACCAATCGACACTCGGTGGGTAATGTGGTCAACATCACACCGGTCGCTTTTACTTCCCATGACTTTACCTGGTACCATTTAAGGCTGGGTCGATCTAGGAGCTACGTTTTTAACAGTCTGGCACTCGAACCGACGACCTCCAGTTCAGCAGACAATCGTCTAGCTGCTACACCACGGTGGCTGCATGTTTTATATACATACCTTTCGAGCGCCGTATTCTCAAGGGAGGTTGGACCGAAGGGATCACTCAAGCACCTTGCATCTCGTTCTTGTACATTTTCTCAGACTGAAGGTTCGTCCATTTCTTAATATTATCCCCCTCCTATCCCCAGCAAATATCCCCAACCTTCCTCTCCCCCTTTTTTTTTCACACACACACACATACGCACACACACACACACACACACACACACACACACACATTCACTCCTTTGCTTTTATGTTCATCATCATCATCATCCTCATGTGTCTTGCCGACTGACGTGAGCGATAATACCTCTGATAATCTGCGATCTTCAACAGCATAAACCAATGGCTTTGACAACCATTTGAGCCTCAAACAGTTATGAGTTATGATTTGGGTTTTCTTCGCGGCACTCCAGACAAGTCCTCAGGTGTTCCTGTTTCCCCTTCTACATATACATCACAGTCCCGTAGTTAATAGACCCAGTCCTATGCACGAGATGCGCCCGGTTTGCTTGTCGTGCTTGGCTGTGCTGATCTTTGTTCCCAGTTCTTGCACTCTTAGCAAAGATTTGGATGTGCCCTTTCGAACAGTTCAGTGCGGTGGCAAACTGCTGAACTTAAAATTACATGGTAGAACCACACACACAACCCACAAATCCTAGAATTGGTTTGCGACGTTCTATAATTTGCAGCTAGATATATCTTCTACTTCTTCTTCTTGTTCAGCATTCCGATCCCTTGAGGTTCATTGCTGCAGATATCACCTGCCTCCATTCATCTGTCTGGTTGGTCTTCTCTTTCCAGCTGGTGACACCAAGTGTTTGCAGGTCTGTCTGAACATGATCTCTCCATTGACTTCTTGGTCTGCATCGTAGTCTACGACCGTTCATCTCCCTTGCGTATACAGTTTTCCCTTTGACATTCTCTCAATATGCCTCAACCATTTCAGTCTATTTGCTCTCATGATCCAGTGATCAATGGTGATTTAAACAGATTATGAATTCAGATATTGCTTCTCACTCTCCATTACCCGCTGTTAGCATCTTTGATGGCTCCAAAGATTCGCCTTAAAACTCGACTTTTGAAAACCTGTAATAAGACTTCATCTCGTTTAGTTGTGCTCCAAGTTTCAGAGCTATATATCTATATATTCAAAAATCAATGTGTGTGTGTTTGTTTGCCCCCTATAGACTCGGAAACTACTGAACCGATTTAGCTGAAATTTTCAGGATATGTTTGCTTTGATACCGGATGTTGAACCATCATGGTTTGAAATTCAACCTGTCACTGTTAGAGATAGGTGACCACAATTTAAGCCATAATATTCGAAACTAATATTTATAATTTTAGTGATTTCTAATTATAGCCACGTTAGTAATTGCGCATGCGCCGCCGTAGTCAGAACGCAAGGCTTCCACCATTCGCCGGCGAGTTACGGGCAGCCAACGCCTTCTCTAATACATAGAGTAGGTCGAGGTACCGCAAACAAGACTATCTCTATATTTGCCACAATAACCATATTAAACACGATTTCTATTTTGTTTTTGTTTTTCCAAACAACCTTCAATGGGGGGGGGGGGGTGTCAGGGACCTAAACTACTCTACTTGTTTTATATGGCTCGCTAGGAAGGCCAGCTGACAGACTCTACTACCCAAACACACTTAAGGCGACACTCCGGCTGAGTACAACCATTATCTTTAATATACAATGAACATTAGACGTACAAACACTTCAACTGGGCTAAGCAGCTCCCATCCGAAGCTGCCTTGGCGATGACAGCTTTACACTCACTAATCACCCCAGGCCAGCTCCCATGGATCCAGGGGAGCACGACTCTTAGCTAACAGTGTCTCAGTGCCAATCAATCCGCCGTCGATTGCCAAACGGGACTTCAGCGATACACGGGAAGTGTATGGCCTAAGCGCGCCCGGGCAGTGCAATCGCCATTACCAGGCGCGTCACCTATGATTAACTGCTTAAACAAATACTACCTGTAATATCTACTACACAAAGACCTTAACTCTCTCTACCATCTAGCCGACAACATTAAACTATCACAGACACTAACTACGAATATCCTATTTGTACCTCGTCGTAAACTGTTCTCCTGTCTCTCTCTGTCGATAAGCACACAACCGTCGTCAACAACTGTCCGCTCACAAGTCCCCCAAATCCGCTTGGACCAAGCCTTTTGTATTTCCCCCCGAGTTCATAGCAAAATCCGCAGCACTCCGTGTCGGCTGAGTGAACTCGACCTGGCCTCTAAACTGGGCACGGCTTATTGCGTGAACGAGCTGTACGTTCACACACTGAGTTTGCGCTGGAGATCAACTGGTACAAGCGTGATGATTCACGATTCTTACTTCATGATTCCGAACTGGCCTCTGACAGGGGGGGGGGGGGGGGCAATCAAGGACTATCTCGACGTCGGCGCAGACATTGACTGCGACATTAACTTCATTAACCGTGTTAGACACGTGCGATTTCTATTGCTGTGCCGTTTCATTAATATATCTGGAGTATCTGTCTACGAGAAAACAACTGCCTGCGGTTTTGAATTGTGTTTTAATCAGGACACAGTAGTAGGGACACACATCTCTAAAAGTTAAGTTCTCTTTTCGTTTATCCGATTAATTGGCTGCTTGGTCGAATGGTTAGAACACTGGGTTCCTGTGCGGGAGACCTGGGTTCGAATCCGCAGTAGTTATTTTTTTTTTTTTTTTTTTTTTTTGCCCGGACTAAAATAATATTCTCATCTGCTCTGTCGTGGTGACAGCACTAGCCATGTTGCCTTAATATTTAAACATTAAAAAAAAAGACAAGTAAATGGGTAAACCGTTTGATAATTAAATTTGACCATTTCGCATACATATGATTGTATTTTTAAACTTTCCGATTGCATGGTTACGCTGAAATTGTATAGATTTTCATTTATTTTCATTTAGATTTAGTTATTTCATCTGCGTTGGAATTTTAAGCTGTGCTGTTTACCATGGCGTTCATTTCCTAATTATGGTGTTTTTTTTTCCTGTGTTCATTTGCTTTTCAAGTGGTTTTTTTTTCTCCTAACTACTTCAATGAGGGAAAGAGTTGTCGGTGAATTTGGGGGGGGGGGGCAAACTATTTACTGAGAGAGCTTTAAGTCACAGTAACTCCTTTACCCACTTAAAGTAGCAGCAGCAGTAATAGTTGTGGTTGGGCTGTTACACCATAGTGCTCTCATGTGAAGACCGCCGGTAAGGTTATGGCGTTCTTCTGTCGGCAAGTGAAATTATACATCCTAGCCTAATCAGTCTGTGGCTACAGCACTAGCCATGCGGAACCAAATCTTCTGGCTCACGACTCTCTGTCTACTCCGATGGTAACACAGATAGCAGTGACATTATTTTAGTAGTTGTAATGGTACTTGAAGGATGATGTGGTAAATATTACACAAGCCCCATTCACTACCTATTACAATTCCTACTCCCCATTTTAGTCCAGATGGACAGGGATGTCAATGTCAGTTACAGCAACAACAAAATATCGCCAGGTAATGATTTTCAAATATTTCGAAGAGGGAGAGAGCAGTAGTCGGTGGAAGGGGGGAGGGGGGTAATGACTTAAATTTAAGAGAACTTAAAGAGCTTTACACGTGATTTTCAAGTTCTCATTACCTAATTTGTTTATATTTTACTAACGCTACCTCCGCTTTTCTATTTTTTACGACTTACTTTGTTATTTACAAGTACAGTTGTAGCTTTACTTCCGTCTCCTATAAAAATACAAACAGCTTTAGCGTGTGATAACGAAATAACCACTTTTGTTACGGTGCCAATAGCACCATTTAAACGACCACTAATATAAAGACAAAATTATATGGTGCGTGTTCAAAAGTTGGAAAACCAGACTATCTCTATATAAATGTGCAGAGAATGATTGCGACATTAACTATATTAGACAGGTGCGGTTTCCATTGTCTTTCTTTTCCAAAAACCTTTGATGAGGGAGAGGGTAGTAGGTGGATTTAGTTGTGGGGTGGGGGGGGGGGGTGTGGTGGGATCAAAGACTATCTCTATATCTGAGCAGACAATGATTGTATTAGACACGTGCGATTTCTATTTTCTTTCATTTCCATTTAGCCAAACTATGCCACAGCAACGCGTGGCCGGGTACAGCTAGTATATATATATATATATATATATATATATATATATATATATATATATATATATATATATATATATATATATATAGCTTAAGACCAGTGTTTTTTTTTAATAGCTCTGAAACTATATATATATATATATATATATATATATATATATATATATATATATATATATATATATACACACACTGCATGCATTATTTTATTTTGTCTTACGGAGAATACAGTCAAGGCTTCGGCAGTTGTTAAACATCAAGTGACGTTATCATAAACTTTCGCTCTTACTTGGCAATGAACAACGGCATCCAGAACACAAAACACTGTTATCTAGTGTTTAAAATATCAGCATTAGATGAAATGTCAGTCCTCGCACTTCATGGCTAAATTCCATAAAGTTTTGTTATTTTTTGCATATGTCTGGTGCAGACGATGTGCGCATGTCTCTGCTTATATAGAGGCATTGCTATAGGCACACAAAAAACATGGGGGAGGGATAGAGCTTAGGCCCATGGGACATTTTTGTGGCAGGCAAAAGCCATATTTAAACAAATACAGCAAATTCCTTCTCATTTAATCACAGATTTTTTTCCAGTTAATGCTTAAAAGTGATTATCCGCAACTCTCTCTCTCTCTCTCTCTCTCTCTCTCTCTCTCTCTCTCTCTCTCTCTTGTTGTACTCCACCAGGACATCACACAAGCGATAAACACCCAGTGACACAAAGTACCACCACACGGATGGCGATCACCCGTGGATAGGTCCCAGGAACCCCTTTCAGCCGTTAGGCCATATTTGTGGCCCGGTTATATTCAGGGCCCCCGTCAAAAGCCATCCCTCACAGACGACTGACTTTTAGAATTTGTTATCCGCAACTATAAATTCGGATAATAACACCATCATCGTGTATTATCATTTCATTATAGTATGAAATGTGCATGCATGTTTGAAAGAGAGAGAGAGAGGGAAAGAGAGAGAGAGAGAGAGAGAGAGAGAGAGAGAGAGAGAGAGAGAGAGAGAAAGAGGGACAGAATTGTGTAACCATGCAAGTATGATATGTATGAGTGAGGAGTGTGTGTGTGTGTATAGGTTGGGTGGATGAATGTGGATATCTGAATGTATTATATGTGTGTGTGTGTGTGTGTGTGTGTGTGTGTGTATGTGAGAGAATGTGTACAATTATGAGTATGTATGTGTATGTTAGAGAGAGAGAGTGTGTGTGTGTGTGTGTGTGTGTACGCATGTGTGTGTATTCGAATGGGTGTTTGAATGTGGATGTATAGTGAGTGTATTTATATGCGTGTGTTCAAGAGTGTATGTGTGAGTGTGGCTTTGTGAGGTTTTTGTCTGTATTCATTTGTACGAGTATATGAGTATGAATACATGAGTGTGTGTATGCGCGCATGAGTGTGTATGAATAAGGATTTGAGGGTATGTGTGTTTGCAAGCATATAAAAGTGTGTATTTACGTATGACGTGTGTGTGTGTGTGTGCCAGAGTATGAGTTCGAGCGTAAGAGTGTGAGTGTGTGTGTGTGTATATATATATATATATATATATATATATATATATATATATATATATATACACACACACACACACACACACACACACACCACACTCACATATTGCTCAGAGGTGGAATCCTGGCATATACTGTTAACTCGTATGGTTTCCGTAACTCTCTTTCCTCCGGAGGATTCATCAACTCGGTGAGTTTGCCATTTATATCCCCTGTGCTGAACAGCCTGAATTTGGTAGGAGAGAAAGCAGCAGAAGGTTGACGTCTACAGTGTGCACAAGTCTTTGACTTTGTTTAGCATCTGTATTCATTTTTATTCCCTGGTTCCACTCATCAGTGGAAAATATTAATATCATCTTTAGGAAAACATGCTGTGGTCAGGTGTCTGTCTGACCTGCGATGGTCAGCGAATTGTGATACTGTGCGTGCTCTGTGTGAGGGTTTCGAGAAAATAAAACGCACTGATTCAGCGGACAGTGAACAGTTAAAGTTAGTTGCGTATCCTTTACAGGACGTTGCAGAACCAACCCTAACAGCCCCTGGCTGTTGTGTGGTTTCTCTTGGCAAATTTACGTCCAGTAGTTTGCCATTGCTTACAGTGAACAGTAGTGAATACAAAAAGAGAGGCAGGAAGATTTAAAAAGAACAACAAAACATCAACCTAGAACCAAACTTTAAACCGACATTCCAGAAAGATTGGATGAAACAAGCAAGGTCCTGTAATCAACGGATGTGAGCATCCTTGCTGCCACAAATTTTCTTGAGTCTTCGAAAACCTAACTCCAGAAAAAACTGGAGACAAATTTAGTGAATTTAATTTCAAACGGGAGTCGCCGTGTTGGAGCGGCTGGACGCTCGTCGCTCCCTGGCGGAGCCGGACTTTTTGTCAGAAATGATCTTAACTCCCAGGTCGACCCAGCATTGAGTGGGTACCGGGTGCAGTCCCGGGAAGTAAAGGCGACCGGTGTGATGCTGAACACATCACCCGTCTTGTGCCAATTAGTCTATAAAATATAGGTCTAGCCCTATGAGCCCTATACGCCTAAAGGCGTAGACAAGGGTACTTTACTTTTTTAATGATTTCAAAGCCAGGAGTAAGTGTCCGGATACACATAATAGAGTGAAGGGGGAAACGGGAATGACAATGAAGTCTTTGTCGTAGTTAGATATGATGGACCCGCAGAACTGTCAGAAGAGCTAATTCTCAGTAAAACCGAAAAGTTCACGTGGAAACTTTGCTTCCTGTGCTCGACACTGTAATCTTTGAACTGACAAAACGTGCAGCTGCTTATTCACAGATTGGAAATGTTTTCTTTGTTCAGTGAAGTGGAAACCAGTGCTTTTGATGCACACACAAAATGTGAAAATATGGTTAATATGTATCTCAAAAACCTGAATTATGATTAATGGCTGAATTATGATCATGGCTCCTAATTAAACTTGTGAGACTGTCCCTGCACTGTACAGAAGAATAATTTTGGACAGTTTGAAATGAGTTTTTATGTGTATAATTGTAGTGAACTGTACAGGAGAACGTTCTTTTTCAAGACTGCTCTGTAGCAAAATGAAACAGCATCGTTTGAAATCGACGTCCTGAAAACAGCTTACGAAGCCATTCTGTGAAAAGAAATGCCGCAAACACTTTTTTAAGTAAAAGTTCGCAGTAATTTATACTGTGTGCTCTTATCTATGTTTTTGTGTTAACAATAGATTTGTTAAAAGTAAGGACCCGCCGCCACTAGACATTCGTCTGCGGACCCCAGTTCTGGCGGAGCTTTTTTAATAATGATCTTTGCCCCCAGGTCGAGACGGCCTTAAATTGGTACCAGGTACAGTCCTGGGAAGTATCACTGGTCAGAGGGATGATGACCACGTGACCCACCGAGGAGTGCCGATTGGTCTATAAAATATAGGTCTAACCGTATATATCCAATACGTTTGGAGGCGTGGACAAGGGTCCTTTGCTTGTTACTTTGTTGAAGTACGATAAAATAATACATGTTTAATCTTGTTGATCATTTACAATTCTTTCATGTGAGTGGTTCTCGTAGAGGTCCCGGCACACGGATAAGTCCAGGGGCCCACAATGCTGTTAGAACGGCCCTGGTTGCATGCCCCAGGCATGTCCAGTCAGTCTAGTTCTGTTTCCAGTTTTTTTTTTTTTTTCTGCCTCTTCTTTTCTTCCCCTCTACTGCGCCCTGTAGTATAGTTTTTGAGATACCTTTAGGTCTTATTACATGCCAGTACCATTGCCTTTTCCATCTTTTCACTGTAGTTAAAAGATATTTATAGTGCAGTCGGTGTTTCACATTTTAATGTTTTATACTTTTATTTTAGTGCGTCTTTCACGTGCAAGAATTTATTGACAAAGTCTCACTGTGAAACACATCCCAGGTTAAATCATCATGCCAAGCCGACATTGCTAAACATTCCTGTATGAGACCTTTTACCCGGAACGTACTAATCACGGCGATGTGCACCGGTATTACATTCCGAGGTTGCTGATCACAGTTCGGCAGCAAATGGATGGACATGTCAACGATTATATTGATCGTGGCGTTGTTCAGCTCACGGTAATGGAAACCCGGATTGAAGTAGCTTTATGAAGGGGAAATCAGGCTTCATTGCAATACTGTTTTGTGAGAAAGCCGTCATCTGTACTGGAACGCAAATATAATTTCGTCTGGGGACGGTTTCGAGTGATATCCTTTCAGGGCAGTGTTCCTTTGGAAGTCGAGATCCATCATATTTGCCGAAGATTATCACATGTTGACCATATTTCTATTTCATCTTTGCGTTCATAAAGCTTTAACTGTTTTAGATTGTAAAGGAATAGTTGAGTAGGCTGCGTATCCTTTACAGGACGTCGATGAACCAACCGCAGCATCTTTTAGCTGTTGTTTTTCCAGGCATATTCTACGTTCAGTAGTTTGCCATTGCTTTCTAACGGTCAGCGCTGGGTACAAATGTCAAATCTAACGCTAGATAAATCGTCTGCAGCTGAAAGGGACAGTAGTAGTGAGTATATTTTCTAGAATGGATAACGAAAAAAAAAAGAAGAAGATAAAGGAGAGACTCACTGGGTCTCATCTTCTGCCGATTGGTCTATAAGATATTGGTCTAGCCCAGCCTCTCATGTTGACCGACTGGTGAACTTTCATGCGCAAGGTGTCCCTGATTTTATGTGTCCCCGTGGTGCTGACTCCTGCCTTTTCTTCGAGGAACAACACCCTCCATTACTGTTCCCTCCAAACTGTTATAATGTGTAGTATGTGTGATTTATTTCTTTTCCCGAGCAACCATCAGGCGAGGCCAAATATATTAAACATTGACCTGGTGGTAAGGGGGTTGAGGAGGGGGGGGGGGGCATAGCCACTTTCCCGTCTGTAGCCATTATACATACTTTTTAGGCATAAATAGTGGCTCAAGGGAGCTATTTCTAATTTTGAGCATAAAAATAATAATATGATGTCATAGTCGAGGTTTCAGCAACACTGCAATCTAATGTCTGGTCATCCACTTGTGGGATGCAATTTTTAGTTATTTTGAAGCCTTACCCTGGTTTTTGCCCGGGGCCCTAAATATAGCCGGGCCTTAAATATGGCCCAACGGCTGAATGGGCTTTCCGGGACCTCTCCACGGGTGATCCTCATCCGCATGGTGGCACTTTGTGTCACCGGGTGTTTATAGGTTGTCTGATGTCCTGGTGGGGTACAACTTACATACATGCCTACACTGCAATTTGGTTTCCCCATACTTGCTCCTTTCCTCTGCTAGTGAAAATCAAATGAAATGCCCCCTCACTGTTGCAAATTAAAAAACTGGTTAACAAACAACTAGCCCCGGAACAATCCAGAAATATGGGCAGGCAGTAAATGTGTATTTCAGTTGCTGGAGGCGCCAAATAATATGATGTATGGCACATAAATATAACAGTACGTTTGAAATAATATGAAATATAAAAACATATACTTTTATAGATAGTGGCTTTAAAAAAGAGTTAGCTGCCTTTCCTTTTACGAGACGTTGCAGAACCAACGCCAGCATTTTTTTTTTTTTTTTTTTTTTTGGCTGTTGTGGTTTTACTAACCAAATTTACGTCCAGTCGTTTGCCATTGCTTCCTGGACGGTCGGTTTCTCGATACAACTGTCGAAACCAAGGCAAGGCGCAAGTCCTGCAGCTAGGATTGAACCTGGCACCGCGGCATTACGAAGAGCGTTGGCAAAGCCTAAGCCACAGGCGCCGTAGTGTGTATGTGTGGTTAAAGACAGCTACTTACACAATAATTGGGGAGTTGGATTCAGCCTTTCTAACAACAATGTGTGTGTGTGTGGGGGGGGGGTGTGGCTTAAGGGGCTTGAGTTTCCCATGTTCTGACGCTTATGGTAACGCTACCGTTTTATGAACTAGTTCCCTTGACATTCAGACACTGAAAAGGTCGATACAACATTTTTTTTTAAATTAGCATAATTATTCGAAATATCAAATTAACAAATCATCAATAATACAAGAGGGTGTATAGTGCATTTTAGCCCAATTCAAATAATCAATATTGATGGTTATATTATTTGTTATCTTTGCCTTATTTCGCAGTAATTCATCTTGTTTTACTTCCGTCAAATCATTCCTGGCCAGGTCTTTCTGAGCATACCACAGTGTAAACATAGGCTAGACTGGGCTTGTATTAGTGTGTTTAAATAATTCGAGCATGATGGTTACAAATGACGCAATCTAAAAAATAAACCACATTACTCCCTTAAATCATTATTAAAAATCAATCGTTTAAAACGAAAGTGTAACAGTAGAAGTTAGGCTAAATAAATTATTGCCATGAAATAATTAGGATTGGTTTGTGAGACAGGTAGTCATAAAAATCTGGATGGCAAAATCGCTAATTGCGTGCAATATGTGTGATCATCGGGTGGAAGTATCGTCAGCGACATAGCCATATTCGATATTTATTCGTCAGGAAACGCACATGGTAATATGATCATGTGAAAACGAGTATTCAATGCCGAATCGATTAGATCAGGTGAATACATTTTGTGGTTTCCGTGCAACTACTCACAAAGCTTGATCTTGACAATAAACCATAAATTCAAAAGTGGTTTTGAGTGTTTGAAAATGTGGATATGCAGACAAATAGGTCGCATTTCATGGAAATAAACGCACACAAAAAAATAAAAATAAAATAATTAAAACGGATTCAGGGTGGACTAGGGATTAAAAGGGAATTTGTGACGGGAGAAAAGAGAAAAGTGGGAGACAAATGAAATATTTATGCCGTATAACCAGACATAACTCTTTTATGAAAAAAACATACTGGGGGAAAGTTGAGCAAGAGACAAGCAGCAATACAGTTGAGAGAATGAGATGAAGAGATGGGCGAACAGCAGTCTGAGAGAGTGTACATACAGGGCGAGAGACAGAGCGTGTTTGGAGATGAAGGGCAGCAACGTCTATTGTAGAGACACCACATCGCTGATAGGTCGGTTTAGCTGATTGGTTGGTTGGTTAGCTGATTGGTAGATATAAATGAATAATTTATTGATTAATATACCTATGACTGATTGGTTGATGAATAAATTGATGATTGATCAAATTGTTGATGCTAGTTTTTTTTCTTGGTTGGTTGCTTAATTTGTTAATTGGTTGAAATGATTGTGTTTTAATTGATGATTCATTGACTGATTGATTGATCGATCGAACAGTGTGGGGAACTTGGTTTATCGTCGTCATAACGAGCCACTTGTGCACCGTGGGGGAGGGGGTGTGTGGGGGATAATTTGCCGTTTAGTACATGTTAGCTGGTCCTGGCTAATGTCATGCCTTGAAGGCATAAACAGTCTTTAATATTGTCGATCAATATTTTGTGTGGCCGTCCTCTAGTCTTTGCAGCTGATCTTCTTAGATGTTGTTCCTGTGATGGTATTTCACCTTGCTGCATTCCAATGTGATAGTCAAGCCACTTATCTGCTGTTTGTCGATAAATCTAGTATGAGGATTGTTCCTACAGTCTGTCTGATAGTATTACTATTATTCATATATCTCGGGATAGTTATCTTGGCGGCTTTTCTCAGGCATCTCATCAGGCAAGTAGTGATTTATAGGGTTTAGATAATGTCCATGTTTTGCACAGATAGCTCAATGCTGGTATAATTATGCAATTTGTAATCACCCTTAGTTACTTGATCTTTTTTTTTTTTCTGTCAGTTAATTAGCAGTGATGTAAAAGATATACCGTATTCGTGTATACATAGCTGTACTTGTGTATAGGCTGCACCAAGTTTCTAAGACGATAGCTTTTTAATTTTTTTTTTTTTTTTTTTTTTTTTTTTTTTTTTTTTAATTTTCTTAACATTTTATCGAAAGACCAAAACCGAAACAGTAGCACCTGTAAGCGGTGAAAGATTGACCATGTAAGAGCAAGGTGCAGTTGTAAATTTAAGTTGCAAATAGAGCATAGAGGACAGGAAAATGGGAAAAGAACTATATGGAGGAAGCTCCATGTAGATGAGAAAATGTGCTATGATAGACTGAAAGTGCTCTTGAAAAAAAACGTTCTAAAGTCGAGAATTGTTCGTGGCAAAAAAGGCGAAATACCTGGAAGTTGAAATCAATCTACTGGAATATCTCAAGAAAATACGGGCAGGTGGATTTTCTCTGTGTGTGTGTGTGTGTGTGCGTGCGTGCGTGCGTGCGTGCGTGTGCGTGTGCGTGTGTGTGCGCGCGTGTGCGCGCGCGTGTGTGTGTGTGTGTGTCTGGAAATGTTACAGTTTGAAGTACATCAGTTATCAGACAGCATGGGAATTTATCAGACTGAATCTAAAGCCAGTTATGGCTGGGCCCAGAGTGAATGTAAAGCCAGTGATGGATGGGCCCAGAATGAATGTAAAGCCATACCGCTCGTGTCGCGTGCCTGATTTAAGGATTTCTCCTTATGAACCAACAGCACTCTGAAATAAATAATGTTGAGGCGTCGGCTCGTATTGGTCTAAGGGATAACAAACAATATTGATTAAAAATATAAGCAGAAGACGTATAACAGTTTATATAATTGTTTATTGTATAGCATTTCCATTTTGTTTCATCAATCATCAAGGTACAAGTCAGGACAGACAAAATAAACATTAAAATTCGAACATTTTCAACAATACATTAGGCATAAATTAAGCAAAGAATTCATGACATAGTTGGCAAAAACACAGGTAACATTTTATGGCCAAACATTTTAACCAGACAAATACCTTTTATTGGTAGTATTGCAACTCAAGTTGTGACACTACAGAATATCTAATATTCCTAGGCACACTTGGATGGACATCCCCACTACTATAAAAGGCTAGCCCCCAGGCTATGATAGCATACTATCATAGCCATGTTAACACAGATTACACTTACTAATCACACAAACAGCAAAGCTAGACAATTAGAATAGTGAAACAGGGACACTTAAGTCAGCCATGAAAATTTCTGAATGGATGTAATAATTGTAACACATATACATAAATATCAAGACAATCAAGATGGTTCACAGTGACTGGATTTCGGGAAGTAACGTCGTAGATATGATGTTGAAACAGCCAGATAAATGTCAGAGAGTTCAGGAATCATCATAGTGCATATGGGTAGACATGTAAATAGAGCATGTGGTATGTCATCTCAGATGTTACTTATCCAATTTGGTTGGTCACTGCTCCCCTCAGTCCCTGATGATTTGAACAGGCTGACTCAATAGACTGCTCTTCCTATGGTTGATCTGGCAAACACTGACACGTCTCACATTTGAGACCAAAGGAACTGTGCTGGAGCCCAACAAAGCTCCTTAAGAAGGTTTCCTTGGAGTGATGACACAGGTGGCCTGCAACAACTGTCTCTCAGCCACTGGAACTCACACACAAGCTCCTGTCATGCTGAAGTTGTGGTAACAATAGGAAGGATTTTGGGTAGGTTTGGTGATAGGGATGGTATGGGTTGGTAATTGTTGGCTGGACTGTGACTCGTTTGCCTGACTTCTAAGGAGGTATCATCCTGTCAGGAAAGAACTCAGAATTAGTAATCATCATAAGATTCACACACCAAGCTCAATTTATTTCCCTCTACCCTCCTCAGTCATTCAGAGTATAACTCTCAAGAACAGGATACAATTCCCCCTTCATTTATGTGTCTGTAAATCAGTACAAGAGATAGGAGACAAGGTACATAGTGGAGATAGATAGACACTACTACACATAGATCATCCTCTCTCCACTTTCCTATCTGCATCCTCAGACATACATTCTATCCCATTCTTACATGCATATTTTATACCTCCACAATCTGCCCATTGCACGCCCAGTGTTGTTGTGCTAAAAATAACCTCTGACTCAGAGCGCCTAGCTGGCCAACGTGCGAATCGGTTAAATATGTCAGCTAGTCGACACAAACTTCGTTGTCTGGTTAGAGAATAAGTAACTTGCTAGGTTTAATATCTTTATAATGGTGTGGGTCATGTAGAGCACAAACTATTAGCCTGCGAAGGGAAAGGTTTGATTTTAGGGGCTTGAATGTCTGGACACCAAGAACGGCCTAGTTCTGTGCGGTCACACAGCTAAATCTTCCCTCCCTATAGCAGCGGCTAACTTTATAGAGACATATTTCATGGTACTCGTAAACTATAATCAACTTACCCAAGCTTAGGAATCCTTCAAAGATTAAACTGGTATTTTGAATGCGCCAAGATTTAATCAGAGAGGTGAAAATACGTATAGACACCTCAGAGGTCTGGCAAAGAATGACCCCGCCAGATTTTGCTTGGCGTCTCTAGAAAAAAGTCCTGTATTAGTGCCCCAAGGAGTAAAAAGGCTTTCAGGAATTCGGAATATTATTCCATAGAAGTATATATAAATATGAGGGACTATATACCCACCGGACGGGTTTAAATTTCAAATGTGACCTGCCCGCAAGGGGCGTCAACGTCACGAATAGTCCACTGTGTTTTGGTTGTTCACTCAGTTATTGCTGCCATTAGAGTGAAAGTAAAGCCAGTTATGACTGCCATTAGAGTGAATGAAAAACCTGTTGTGGCTGGTCACAGAGTAAATGTAAAGCCAGTTATGGCTGGGCACAAAGTGAATTAAAGCCAGTTATGGCTGGTCACAGAGTGAATATAAAGCCAGTTATGGCTGGTCACAGAGTGAATGTAAAGCCAGTTATGGCTGGTCACAGAGTGAATGTAAAGCTAATTATGGCTTGTCACAGAGTGAATGTAAAGCCAGTTATGGCTGGTCACAGAGTGAATGTAAAGCCAATTATGGCTCGTCACAGAGTTAATGTAAAGCCAGTTATGGCTGGTCACAGAGTGCATGTGAAGCCAGTTGTGGCTGGTCACAGAGTGAATGTAAAGCCAGTTATGGCTGGTCACAAAGTGAATATAAAGCCATTTATGGCTGGTCACGGAGTGAATGTAGCGCCAGTTATGGCTGGTCACAGAGTGAATATAAAGCCAGTTGTGGCAGGTCACAGAGTGAATGGAAAGCCTGTTGTGGCTGGTCACAGAGTGAATGTAAAGCCAGTTGTTCCTGGTCACAGAGTGAGTGTAAAGCCAGTTATGGCTGGTCACAGAGTGAATGTAACGCCAGTTATGGCTGGTCACAGAGTGAATGTAAAGCCAGTTATGGCTGGTCACAGAGTGAATGTAAAGCCAGTTATGGCTGGTCACAGAGTGAATATAAAGCCAGTTGTGGCAGGTCACAGAGTGAATGGAAAGCCTGTTGTGGCTGGTCACAGAGTGAATGTAAAGCCAGTTGTTCCTGGTCACAGAGTGAGTGTAAAGCCAGTTATGGCTGGTCACAGAGTGAATGTAACGCCAGTTATGGCTGGTCACAGAGTGAATGTAAAGCCAGTTATGGCTGGTCACAGAGTGAATGTAAAGCCAGTTGTGGCTGGTCACAGAGTGAATTAAATCCAATTATGGCTAGTCCCAAAGTGAATGAAATGCCAGTTTTGGCTGGGCCCAGAGTGTATGTAAAGCCAGTTGTGGCTGGGCAAGGTGCTTTATAGGAAGAAAGGACCTGTCGATCCGGCGGCGAACAACAACGGCGCCGCGCCTCCCCGATATTAAGCTAGAAAAAAAAAACTGAACGTTTTAAAGACATGCTCTGCAGTCACAGAAGACACACAACTACAGCATGGAAACAATTGCTAATGAAGACGAAACTCTCGTATTCTTCAGTATGTCAGGTGAGACAACAGTGAGTAAAGCTAGTGAGAAAATTAAATTCAAGAGAAAATTCAGAAGAAAGACAGTGGTATGCCGTAATGATAGGTTTCACTGCTGACTGTAATTATAACATTACCGTGTTGGTCTGCACCGTGATATCATGTGCTTGACACCACTGATATCCTTAACAACAAGATTCACAGGTTACAAGACAATAGCATAGTGATTGTTATTTCTATCACACGTTTAAGGTTTTCATTTGAAATCCCTTGTATTTTCAATTTTTTAAACAATCTCAAAAGAAAAATCACAAAAACAAAAAGTAATCTTCTTTCTTCTTCTTCTTGTTCACCGGCTGTGAATTCCGGCGGTAAGTCGCGGTTGTTCGTCCAAAATGGACTTTTGGCTTTTACCTTGACCTGAGTTTTGCGTGGACATCCGTTTTACTGGCTTATTTGTTTGCAGTATTCGTTCCCCGCCTTTCCGGCAGATGTACTCCGACTTCGGAGGAAGACGTCAAGCCTATTTCTAGGTTGACTGTGGCCATTGTTTTGTGTGGGTCGAGATGTTGCCTCATTTGTGTGGTGTCCTCTTTGACTTTTGACAGGTGTGGCCCCCGGCATGTCGTCCTTAAGGCAGCTCTATGTAGAGTTTTCAGCCCTCAAGGGAAGGCAGGGGCAGATCATAGGCATTCCCCGCCATCCAAGGAGGCTTCCATAAATGCAGAGCCGACACATGATGCTCTGGTTCTGGGCTCACCCAAGGAATCGTCACGTCCTGCCCATGACTGCTTAACCTCACAACCGTGTATTGAGCTTCCCGCGCTACAAGGCTGCGCTCTCCGGAGATCAGCGGGGAGCAGCCCGCAGGTCTAGGACGTTTGTGGCCACACAAATAGGTACATTCTTTTTCATCTTACGTTAGACACCTTTAACGTTGTTTCAGCTGTGCCCTTAGCACGACAAAATTGGGAAGCAAAAAGCGTCAGGCGTGGCTTCACCTGTTTGGTCCCAACACTCGGGCGAGTTGGACCAGTGGATACGGACATTCGGACTTTTCCCTAATCGGTACGAATTATGATCGTCGGACTCTGAGCTTGCATGTGTGCCGTGGGGTATAACTTTGTCGGACATTTTTTCCAAACCAGCATATGAAAAGTTGCTGCCGTGGCGTACCTCAGCGCGGTGACGACGACACTGAGGATTGACAGAGGATGTACGTAGGTAGGGTCTTGCTGCGAGAAGTCGCCCACAAGAGATGTTACTCGTCTTGGCTGCGGGTAAATCTCTCGGTCAGGGTTGAGTCTCAGCAGCACAGTTTTAAATTCCCTCCCGAATTTTAACCAAGAGTTGTCATTTGATGGTACATTTAGCAAGCAATTATTGAGTTTTGTTAGACTTTTCACCCATGCGTTTGGGGGCGGGCTGGTGAGAGCCAGAAAGGACACTACACCTCTGGGGGCCGCCAGCTCCGAGATCCCCTGCCAACTCTGTTAATGCTCATTTGAGACATTATCCGTGGCGCACGACGGGTACGTGCAACAGGAGTCTTGCATGAGGTTCTGTAAAACCAGAACAGTGAAGGACTGGCGCCCGAGTGGGGTACGGAGTATCTCCTTATACACCTCACATCAGACTTAACTTTGCCTCATGCCTGTGACCGAAATCACCGCGCCACAAGTAATCAAAACCAGACAAATTAAATGAAATTTCCGGACACAAAAAAAGGGATCTCAGAAGGTTAAATAAAACATTGACCGACATTTGCATCAGCGTGTATAGAGGACGGTAATTTGATTAATGTTATCAGCATTCTGAATATGAATAGCCAGTCTCTGGAACTGTGCAAATACTGGTGTGTTTGTTGAGCGTTCCAAGCTGCAGATTTGCCATTCCAGTCTGCTTTGCACCTGAATGTATCAGAATCTCATTTGTTTTAATTCTTAGCCTGGATGGCATTAGTCGGTAATTGTAACCAAGCAGATGAAAGAGAACATTTGACTCTCAGAAATCAACAGGACATGGTAGTGTCCGAGACGTTGTGTGGTTGCTAAGGCTGGATTGTTTGGGAGTTCGGGAAGAGATTAAACTTTTCTTTTGTTATATTATCCTCCTTCATAATCCCCTGGCTGCCTCTTTCCTTCTTTATCGTTTATTTCTCTTTTTATTCTCCTCCACCTTATACTTTCTCCTTCTTCTAATAGTCAAATTTTATACTTACTACTACTCGTCCTTCTCCTCCCCTTCTTCTTCCTCCTCTTCTTCTTCCTCCTCCTCCTCTTCTTCTTCCTCTTCTTTTTATTATTATTCTCCTCCTCCTCCTTTTCCTCCTATTTCTAGTCCTCCTCCTCATTCTACTCCTTATCCTCCTCCTCCTTCTTCTTCCTTCTCTTCTTCTTCTTTTTCTTCCTCTATTTTCTTCCTATTATTAGTATTATTATAATTTTTTTTCATTTTTTCATTCACTCTTCTCCTTCTGTCTTCGCCTCCTCCTATTGCTTAACCCTCTCCCTCCCCCGTTACCCTTTCTCACTCAGTGTCTCTTTTACTATCTCTCTCTCTCTCTAACTCTCTCTCTCTCTCTCTCTCCTTCAAATCATTGAATTGTTTCATCTGTATGTGCTGATGAAGGCTCAATAGCCGCAACGTTCACGTTTTTTTTTGTATTTGTTATATTGTGAAGCTTGCTAATATACTTTTCGTTCGGTTTTTTTTTCTTTTATTTCAAACCACACATACACACACTCTCTCTCTCTCTCTCTCTCTCTCTCTCTCTCTCTCTCTCTCTCTCTCTCTCTCTCTCTCTCTCTCTCTCTCTCACTCTGATAAAATAGAAACCTCATGATCTCTCACGCCTACGACTACAGCACTTAATAACTAGCGACATTATCATGACAGACTTGACCGATATCCTGCCCATCACAAAATCACATTTCCATATTCCTAGCCGTCTAAATGGGTGTTCCTATTGGACAATATAGCAATATCCCACTGCTAAGCTCGTGGTGAGAGTAGAACTGTCGAGCAGTCAACAGATGGTCGTTTGCGTGGAGCTATGAATCCTTGTCCGCCCGGAGAAGTCTGTGCATATGTTAGTACCTATTCTGATAGATTCTCTATAATCTTTATTTCAGTTTGACTTTCTGCAACATTGTCATTACGCTTGCTACGGTCTGCATGCCATGGGAGTTTAAATTACCGCTTTAAATTCTATAGGTTTGAATGATACTACGTATAAGAAAATTGGGAAACAAACACTGTAATGATCATTATAGTCCATTATATAATCCATACACAACTTTGAATGTTGAATGTTGAATTTTTTTTTAAACGAATCGAAATTACAGCACTCAGGACACTCCTATACGTGGCAAGCATCACTTAGAGGTCCCGGGTAGTTAGCATCCTTTGGATATTTTCTCAAGGTAGTGTCGGTGTGTTGGAAAATGAGCAGACAGATAGACTGGCTGGCTCTGCACCACTTGGTGGTGAATTGATGTATGACAAGTTAGATATTGTGAAATCCCTTTGGGGCGAATAAACAGTGCGGAGGCGCAGATAGATCATTACGGTCTAAGGAGAATGACACTGCGAGGAGTTACCAGGGGATCTGGCCGACGCTTAACACTCAGGGGGGATGAGACGGATATACAACCAGACAGTTACTGGTACCATCGGAATTGTAACTCTTCGCTTGCTGATGAAGATGGGGACTGAGCACTTATGGGAGTGTCCCGAGTGCTGTGATGGAGATTCTTAATTTAACATTCAACATTCATCTGTTTTGCACTTCCTCAGTCATAACAAGCCATGTGTTTTTTCCCTTCCATCTTTGAGTTGCATCAAACCATTCGCTCGTTTTCTGCATTCAACACGCCAGATTTTCCCCTGTTACATTTTAAAACCAAAGTCGTTCGGTGCCTGCTGTTTTATATTTTTTCAACCCCCCTCTGCTCCCTTTTTTTAATTCTGTTATATTTTTTTTTCTTTGATATGATATAATGCTATTTCCAGTTTCAGCAAAAAAAGCATGACTATATCTGTAATGTTGAAGTATTCATTTACATTTTCCGGCAACTTATTCAAGAATGTAAATATACTTAAATGATGTTTACTTATTTGTTCTTTCAAAACTTTGTTTACTTATTGTTTTCTTTTAATTTGTCTATTTAGATTGTGTATTTATAAGCGTATGTTATATGTTTCTCTTCATCTAAATTAGTTTAGCTCTTCTTGTTCTGTTGTCGTCACGCTATTACCGGGTTTTATGTAACCTAGTGTGGTGCTTTACTGTATTTGTGTGGTGCTTTGCTGTATTTGGCTTGTTCTTCTCGAGTGGCTTGAGTAAAGAAATTGTTCCTGTGTGGTGTGTGTGTATGTGTGTGTTTTCAGGATTCAGCTACACCGTCTATACATAACCTCCTGTGTCTTCTCCTCGCGTTCCGTTCAGATATTTTTCTGTAGAAGGTTTCAAATGCAGGCTAACCTGATGACCAGAACACTATTCTCTCTTTTAATAACATCCAGGGACTGTATTGTTCTTAGTTACAACAAGCTTTTTGTTTTGGTGTCAAAGAGGCACGGCCTTTGTTCGAACATTATGTCTTTCAGTGTATTTCAAACATGGTCTTGTTCCAACATTCTGTCCTTCAGTGTAATTCAAGCACGGCCTTGTTCGAATATTTTGTCTTTCAGTGTAATTCAAGCACGGTCTTGTTTCAACATTATGCCTTTCAGTGTAATTCAAGCACGATCTTGTTCCAAAATTCTGTCTTTCAGTGTAATTCAAGCACGGTCTTGTTCCAACATTCTGTCTTTAACAGTAATTCAAGCATGACCTTGTTCCAACATTCTGTCTTTCAGTGTAATTCAAGCACGGTCTTGTTCCAACATTCTGTCTTTAACAGTAATTCAAGCATGACCTTGTTCCAACATTCTGTCTTTAACAGTAATTCAAGCATGACCTTGTTCCAACATTCTGTCTTTAACTGTAATTCAAGCACGGCCTTGTTCCTTGTTTCCGCTTTCAATGTAACCGAGGCACAGTCTTGCTTCAACATTATCTTTTGTCAGCATCTTATGAAAGTAAAGGATTGCCGTAGAGCAGTGGCTAAACGTTTATCCCCTACGCCAACAGTCTTTCATTTCAATTCTATTTAATTGCTAAGAGGCGTAGGTCCCTTTTCCACGTGCGATCAGGTACCAAAACGAGTGCAGTATAGAGATAATACAGTGCCGCCAGCCAAGTGTGGTAGAACAGTTAGAGATTAATTCCAACGACGAAACATGAAGCCTATAACATTAACAATCAACTTCAATGCGTCCAAACGGGAGTTAAATGCTGAAGGCAATGTACAGGATATCCAATTGGTATTTTAACAAATATTTTGATCCAAAATAAGAAAATCTGCAAATAACCTGATAAATTGTGAAGACTCACCCAAATACGGCAAGCACTCGCTATCACACGCACACTCCTCTAGAGAAATGCAAATGACGTCACACAACTCCTTACTAGTCAACAGTACGACCTTGAGAGTCTGGATGGTCAATGCCATCTCCTCATCTGCAGTTTGATACTAGATAACAGGGGAATGTCCTTCCTTGGTGATTCGGCTGAGAGATTCATTAGTTTTAAATATTCAGGCTTCCTGCCGAGCGCAAAAATTAATGTACCAGCTCTCGGCTGAGGTTTCTACGTGGAATCCCAGGGTAGAACTTCCTCAAAGATCCACTGAGACATGATCACACCTCAAATTTTATACTCGGAATCCCCTAGATTCCAATTCCCTAACAACATTCCGTATTGTTTTGACGTTCTATTTGTTCAGTCAGTATCAGTGTGTTTTAGTGCCTACCCACAAGCTGCCCAGTTCAACCAAGTCTAAATGGCAACTATTAAATGTTCTCGAAATTACTGATGTTCAGTTTGATGATGACCACATCATGCATCTAGTGCTGACGGGTCTATACAAATATGGGTCCAACTACCGATTGGTCCTAACAAATATGGATGCAACTAATGATTGGTCTTTACAAATATGACTTCAACTGCTGATTGGTCTATAGACATATGAATTCAATTGCTGATTAGTCTATTCAAAGATAGATCTAACTACTGATTGGTATGTACAAATATGGATCCAACTGCTGATTGGTCTAGACAAACATTAAAGCAACTGTTGATTGGTGCGTATAAAAATGAATCAAACTGCTGACTGGTCTATACAAACATGAATCCAACTGCTGACCGTTCTATACAAATATGAATTCAACTGCTGACTGTTCTATACAAAAATGAATCCAACTGCTGACTGTTCTATACAAAAATGAATCCAACTGCTGACTGTTCTATACAAATATGAATCCAACTGCTGACTGTTCTATACAAATATGAATCCAACTGCTGACTGTTCTATACAAATATGAATCCAACTGCTAACTGTTCTAAACAAATACGGATCCAACTGCTGATTGGTCTACACAGATATGGATCCAAGTGCTGATAGGTCTTTACAAATGTGAGTCAAGCTGCTAACTTGTCTATACAAATACGGTTATAACTAGCATGCGCATTGTTCTGTTTATACTAGGGCTGTACCGAATATTCGCTTTGGGGCCGAATAGTGGACCTACTGACTATTTGTTATTCGGCCGAATAGTTGCGGTCAGGCCGAATACGAATAGTAGTTACCTTACACCAGCTTCTGCATACACGGCCTTAATACTGACAACATGGAACGATTGGTTTTGTTGAAAGTTAATGCAGCTTTCATTGCATTAACTAAGCTGTCAGTGACAATATCCAAGTTTAGTTACTTGTTATAATACTTAGGATTCTTTCATTCCTAGTTATTAGCTACCACAGACTGACTGAAGGATGCGAAACATAAAATGTTTTTAAATGTTTACTATTCTGTACGAATACTAACTAGACATGGAAAGAATATAAACTCCGGCCTCATCCAGGTCGATAACATGAAAATCAAATGAACGAAATCATATACATACTTGGGTGCAAACTTCAACTGCTCCAACGTGCTGAGTGCAGAAATACAATCTAGAATACAAACTAGAAATAAAGTATACTATGCCTTTCAAAATCTGCTAAAGTCAATGTGTCTGTCTCGCAACACCAAGATCAAAATATATAAAACGTTGACAAGACCAGTCGTTGTATATGACTCTGAAACTTGAAGCAGAAATAAAAGAGATGAGGCCTTATTACAGGTTTTCAAAAACAGTCAACGACAAATCTTTGGACCCATCAAAGATGCTAACAGCGGGGAATGGAGAGTGAGAAGCAACAACATAACACAAAATCTGTTTAAACAACCATTCATCACTGGCATCATGAGAGCTAACACACAAATTTTTTTTTTTTTAAGATAGATTTTATACACTATTCGTTTTGTGTTCGTATTCAGCCGAATAGTTGGTCCCCTTATTTGTATTCGGCCGAATAGTGAAAATCACTATTCGGTACAGCCCTAGTTTATACCTCTGTTATTTTTAAGCGAAACACGCACGCTGTCTGGACATACATACTAGCTAGGTATACAACTGTCCACAGACACAAATTGTCTGGAGACAAACTATTTGGACATAAAGCTGTCTGAACAAACTACTTAGTCACACAAATGTATGCAGACACAAACACAACTATCTGAACATACAACTATCTGAGCACAAGCTATCTGAAAACACAACTATCTAGACCAATAAAACAATGGAAGGGCCTTTAAAGGAGCAAGAATAAATTTATTGCGACTGTTAAATAATATGTTCAATAATAAAACCATGATCAACAATTTGAGAGAAAAACCACACTGATTATTTTACATTGACAATTAAAGAACCATTTTCCACACCTTCGGGCATATTTGGGCATATAGGGCTAGACCTATATTTTATAGACCAATTCATATTTGGTAGATTCTGTGGTCAACATCACGCCCGTCACATTTACTTCCCAGGACTTAAACCTGATACCCATTTAATGCTGGGTCTGCTTGGTAGCTATGGTCTTTTTTGACAAAAGTCTAGACCTGTTTCAGATTTGAACCCACACCTTTGGATCTGCAGGCAAGCATCTAGCTAAGATATCATGGCAGCTACCACAAACTGATTTAATAAGGAATAAAAAAAATCTGAGTAATAAATATTTTGATTTTTTCAGGCCCAAATAATCTGGCAACAAATCTCCAGTTCAGAACACACACCAAAAAAACAGCAATTAATAAAGCTAGAGCTTTCAAAGAAGCAACAAAAGCAATGATACACATACAAATATCTAGCCAGATTTCTTTAGCATATTGAAACCAAAAGTAAAATACTTAACAATAAACAGTGTTATTTCAAACACATGGATGATAGCTGTTTAGCTATAGTGGTGATGCTTGGAACAGAACATCTATAAATATTGGCAAATATAATGGTTGTAGTCAGTTTAAAAACAAAATGGGCCTCAGTTTTAATTTTCGGAAACAAATAACAATAACTGATGAAAACGCTGGACTAGATGATGCAATAGTGTACACCAATGTTCTGTTCATCAGGGTGAAAAAATATTGCTGGGGTTGATTTTTTTTTTTTTTCAGCTAAAGTGAAGGAAAAGATCATCGCAGAATAAAACTGAGCTTTTTTTAATCTACAAATTCAAGTTTGAGGAGGTGGAGGCAATCACTGCAGCTTTGAAGTGGATAGCAGAAAACAGTTACCAGATGAATAATAGTGTCTGATTCTTGGTCAGTACTGCGGAAAGTTTAAAATAAACAAATGGGGCATGAGTGGATACCACACATCAGCGCGACAGCATTACAGGAATTCAAGTGGAAACACTCTTCGGGAAATGCAGGAATGTGAGGGAATGAAAGAACAGATTGTTTGGCTACAAAAGTGATAGCTATAGGGACACCATCTTGACAAAGGAGACATTTTGAATATGATTTATGAATTATTGCTAATAGAAAACATGTGGTTAGATGAAATAAGATGTGTAAGAATGTGTGAAAGAAAGATTTTTAGTGGATCCGTTATGGAAGGAAGTATGAGAGGAAGAGAACATTACAGGTATGACCAGTGTGCTCGGAGAACAGTTTGCATCTACATCTTGAGACATTTACTGCAGGAGACGGAGCATCTATGATTATGCCCAGTGTTTTATGTTGTGCACCGATTCTGAAATTGGAAATTAGTTAACAATTGAACCACATACTGGATAGCTGCTAGGTGGGATTTTAATTTCACCGCAAACGGGTCACTGCTAAACTTCTCCATTTCTGTGCTAATGAAAAATCACACAAAATATCCCTATATGTCCTGTTTAAAAACAGTTGAACAAGCTCTTCATTCTGAGTAAAATCCAGAAACACCCAGTAAACGCATTTAATAGCTTTTCTATAAGTATGTGGGCCTAAGACTACAAATGAATCATCTGCGTGCACCAGGTCCTTTGCTGAATGTCGATCTCATCACTATTTATCTGATTTGATTTGATTTAAGAATCAACATAACAGCACTCGTTGCATTCCCATAAGCGCTCCATCCCCATCTTCAGCAGCCAGCAAAGAGTTATGATACTAATGGTGCCAGTAGCATTATGATTAAACATCCATCTCACCTTTGCTCTGAGCCTTGAGCATCTGCCAGAACCTCTCGTCACTCTACACCTCCCCTCCCCCCCCCCCCCCAACCAACCCTGCAACAATCTCACCAGACTGTGGTGATCCATCTGCTCCTCTGAAATGTACATGCTCTCCCACAAGGCACTAATCGTGTCTACCTTATCATGCATCAGTATTCCACCAAGTTGTGCAGAGCCAGCCAGTCTTTCTGTCTGTTCATTGCCAGGAGAAAAAAATCAAGACGTTTTTCTTCACCCATGTCCTCTGCAACAAAGCATGTCAGTCTGCATGAAGCATCCCTGTCCTGATCCTCCTCAACATGCTTTCTGAGTGAGCTACCTGAAAGAAACTCAATCTCTCACCAGCTCTCCTGCCTCATGTACTTACTTTCCTACCCAAAGTGTCACAAATCCTGTAACCATCTTCATGCTGGTTGACTCCTGCCTCATGTACTTACTTTCCTACCCAAAGTGTCACATATCCTGTAACCATCTTCATGCTGGTTGACTCCTGCCTCATGTACTTACTTTCCTACCCAAAGTGTCACAAATCCTGTAACATCTTCATGCTGGTTGACTCCTGCCTCATGTACTTACTTTCCTACCCAAAGTGTCACAAATCCTGTAACCATCTTCATGCTGGTTGACTCCTGCCTCATGTACTTACTTTCCTACCCAAAGTGTCACAAATCCTGTAACCATCTTCATGCTGGTTGACTCCTGCCTCATGTACTTACTTTCCTACCCAAAGTGTCACAAATCCTGTAACCATCTTCATGCTGGTTGACTCCTGCCTCATGTACTTACTTTCCTACCCAAAGTGTCACAAATCCTGTAACATCTTCATGCTGGTTGACTCCTGCCTCATGTACTTACTTTCCTACCCAAAGTGTCACAAATCCTGTAACATCTTCATGCTGGTTGACTCCTGCCTCATGTACTTACTTTCCTACCCAAAGTGTCACAAATCCTGTAACATCTTCATGCTGGTTGACTCCTGCCTCATGTACTTACTTTCCTACCCAAAGTGTCACAAATCCTGTAACATCTTCATGCTGGTTGACTCCTGCCTTGCTTTCCTGTACTATGGTTTATGCTATTATTCTTTCTAATCCGCCGTGAATCGTGAAAAGGCCAAAATATTTTCAGTTTCAATGAGATGCTGTTTTCTAGCCAATCTCTCATGACTTTCAGATCTTTTGGGATGTCAGCATTTATTTTCTTCTTGGTCCATATTATTCTGAAAATTGTTGTGCAGTATTTCAGCTAAATAGCCCCTATATCCTTCCATAATGACTGCAAAAGTCCATGAGACAATCTATATGTTGCCACTGGGAAAATGCATGCTCTCAAAATTTTGACTTTGATTTCTTGGCTGGTGCTTAACAATGGACTTTTAATGCTGTTTAAAGAAATAAATACACAAGTGTATTCCAGAGTAGTTTTTTATTGTGTTAATAAAAGTCGGCCCCTTGTGAGAGGCAACTTTTTGTAACTTAATCTACTGAGTGTAAATACATAATCTACTGAGTGTAAATGCATCATCTACTGAGTGTAAACACATAATCTACTGAGTGCAGATGACCTATACAATTATCAGCCTAATATTATATTCCCAAGGCGCCGTCGGTCAGTGGCACAAAAATGTCCTTTGTTTTACTTTTAAGTGAATTCAAATATTCAACACACATACACCAGCATAACAAAACACTGTTCATTATCTCTTTATAGAAAGAAAAAAAAATTGTTTACTGTCTCTTTAGAAACAGAAAACATTGTTCATTATCTCTTATTAGACAAAAAACATTGTTCACTATCTCTTTATAGACAGAAAACATTGTTTATTTTCTCTTTATAGACAGAAAACATTGTTCACTATCTCTTCAAAGACAGAAAACATTGTTCAATATTTCTTTATAGACAGAAAACAATGTTCACTATTTCTTTATAGACAGAAAACATTGTTCACTATCTCTTTATAGACACAAAACATTGTTCCCTATCTCTTTATAGACAGAAAACATTAAACAGTATCATTAAACAGCCCACAGTTTCTGTATAGATAATGGAAGTCAAATAGTAAATCTCACTGTATTCATACACTTCCAACAGCAGCTAGAATGTATGTGTATAATTCAACTCCTCTAAGGAAAGTGCCTTCGTTCAGGAATTCATTATGGTCATGCAGTAGCACAGGAGTATGGTTCATTGGGGAGAATCCAAACACAGGAATATCCCTCTGTTGAAGAGTAATCAAAAGACTTCTATCAAAAAATCATGCTGAAATGTATCATTAAGTATTTAGCACGATTGTTAGTGCAAACAAAATAATGACTGGCTGAGCTGATAAGAATGTTGAGCTCTCATTCAGGACACCCAGGTTCAAGTCCTTGGTAAGCTGATGATATTTGATCTGTCACGTGCATACATAAAATCCTAACCTACACAGTCTATGACAACTGCACTAGCTATGCAGCCCTAAGTCCTCAGACTCAAGACCCTCCTGTCCTACAGATGGTACCTTTGAGGTTTTCGAGATGAAAGTATTATATTCTCCAATGTCTTTACGTCTTTGACTCCTTTGTCTCAACATCTCTGACTCCATTGTCTCAATGTCTCTAACTCCATTGTCTCAACGTCTCTGACTACATTGTCTCAATATCTCTGACTTTTTTGTCTCAACGTCTCTGACTACATTGTCTCTATGTCTCGGACTCCTTTGACTCAATGTCTCTGACTTCTTTGTCTCAACATCGCTGAGTCCTTTGTCTCAATGTCTCTGACTCCTTTGTCTCAACATTTCTGAGTCCTTTGTCTCAATGTCTCTGTCTTCTTTGTCTCAATGTCTCTGACTCCTTTGTCTCAACATCTCTGAGTCCTTTGTCTCAATGTCTCTGACTTCTTTGTCTCAACATCTCTGACTCCAATGCCCAATGTCTCTGACTCCTTTGTCTCAATGTCTCTGACTTCTTTGTCTCAACATCGCTGAGTCCTTTGTCTCAATGTCTCTGACTCCTTTGTCTCAACATTTCTGAGTCCTTTGTCTCAATGTCTCTGTCTTCTTTGTCTCAACATCTCTGAGTCCTTTGTCTCAATGTCTCTGACTCCTTTGTCTCAACATTTCTGAGTCCTTTGTCCCAATGTTTCTGACTACTTTGTCTCAACGTCTCTGGAATGAGGCACATTCAGTATAACTGCCCTGTAAATACTTCTTCCTCCACTAACCATTACAAACACAGACTGTCAGCTCTATTATTTCCTTTCACCAGCATGTCCTGGTGTGTATGCCCAAGTTTTTTTTTTTTTTTTTTTAGGTGGGACTTTTGGATGATGATGACGACCAGCTCTAGTTTAAGTTTTGCAGTTTAGTTCTTCTTGAACATACTCAATAAGTATATCACTATTAATGCGTGAGTTGCTTTCTGTGACATCTGCAATCTTAATCATCATGCTAGAAGTGGTTGGAATGAATGCCTCACCTTCTTCTGTAACTATATTCCCATCCACGTGTGCTGCATCAACCCACCCAGACTGCATCCCAACAAATCACTGAGCCATCTGTGAAGATAATGACATTACCTGGTCGAGTGTGACCATGGATGAGGGCCCTTATTTCAGCATTAGGGGCTGTTTGGCTCCACTCTCTGCCTTAGCTGCTCAAGGTGATTATTACCTCACCGTGCCTCTATCCATTCAGCCTCAAGCCTGACATGTCTCAATGGGCACATTAGGCTAATGATGTCCTCTGATTCCTCTATCCCGGACCCCTCCTTCTTTCGTCACTTTTATTCACCAGTAGACATCTTTGCAGAAAGTTGTATGTAAAACCCCAACTCCAGTACTTATCTTAAGTCACCACTGTGACTGTACTGATCTTATGTTAATACGATAATTGTATTTAGTTTACATTACAACACTTGTACTTTACCTTACGTAAGGCCCGACCATCAGTGCCAGCAGGGAAAATTTCTTTCCTCAATGTGACACCACTGAAAGATATGTGATATGTGTCGTTACTATTAAAATTATATGAGTGGGGACAAACAAGGTGAGGAAGAGTAATAGAGGGTAGGAAGAGAGAGAAACCTTCAAAATAATACAGAAGCTTCAGAAGATAGAAAGTTTCAAAACAATTTTATTTTCTCTTTTTTTCATTTGTCCTTAAAATGGTGTTTGGCATTTTTACAGCTAGACTGTGATATCTACATTTTTAAGCTCAACACATCAAATTAGAAAGGTATTTGAAGTGACTTCACCTCACTAGTTTTATCCTCTATGGCTTTGTCTCTTTCATCAGAGCAGTTGTTAACCTGCTGAGAGTGTCACACAAAGCTCATAACTCCTTAGCCCCCAGTAATGATCCCTAGGGATCTTCAAAACTCTGATACTCATGAAGAGAATGATAGTTTGTAACCAAAGCCACAAACTTCAGAGCATAAGGCACCTGGCCTAATTACTTCACTATAGAGACTCTATTGATGGCTTGAGTTCATTTTGGCCGTGTGAGTTCCAAGGACCCCATCTGAGGGGGGGAGGGGAATAGATCAACAAGCATGTTGTGTCTTAGAAAGTGACTTATTACGAGTCGGCTAAAATATGGACAACATGTCAACTGCTCATTCAGAGGCAACTGAAGAAGAAGAAAAAGAATAAGAAGAGGAAATTATTTTTAGTGAGAGACTTATCAACATAAGTTGACTAAATAAGATGTTATGACAATGAAAACACTTAATTTAAAAGGTCTAAAAATATAAGGTATATTATAGCAGGGAACTGCGAATGGGGATGTCTACCTGTGTTAATTTGATTTCCTAATGCATTTAAGCCAGAAAAGACACCAAAGTTTAAACAAGGTGTAAACACACTACTTCCTGACAAAAACAGTGAAAATAGTATCAATATTTTTTTTTAAACAGATTACAGTCAGTCTAGAATTATTATAGATGTATAACTGGTTGCTGATTTATAAGTGTGATGTATAAGTGTTTCTGATTAAAAATCATTGACTAAAACACATATGGGGTAAGTTATATCATTTTTTTTAAAAAAACAGACGTGATGTGTAGGTAAATGCCTAGTTACAGGTGTCAACTGAAGTGAGAATTGGTTTTTAAGGGCTCTCCAAAGACAATACAAATATACAGAGTTGAATCGTGGATACACAGCAGATTAGTGAAAAATTATTTACAACATGCAAAGTTGCTTTATAAGATAGGCTGAGAGTACCAGAGACCCATACACATGAAATGTAATGAAGTCCATCCGCCCTCTCCCCTCCCCCTTTTCCATACAAAATAGCTATTTGTGAATTTTTTTTTTTTAAACTATCTGCCTGCATTAGAAGAAACCTTCAACATTCTTTAGGCGTGTTATGAGAAGAATTTGCATTTCAGTAGAAAAGATTGTTGTATTCACTTCATTTGAATAAATTGTTACTGCAGAATGCATCTGACGAGATAAAATGAAATAGGCCAGGCAATAAATTGTGCAATATATTGTTTGTGTAGCGGATAGATGCTTGTGTGCAGATAGGAAGGTAGTGGGTTTGCTCCCTGGCGGACCTGGAATTTTTTTTTAAATCACATTGACTCCCATGTTGACCCAGCTTTGAGTGAGTACCGGGAATAAAGGCGGCCGGTGTGATGCTGACAACATCACCCATCTTGTGCCGATTGGTCTCTAAAATATAGATCTAGCCCTATATGCCCCATACGCCTAAAGGCGTGGGAAAAGGGATCTTTAAATTTTTTGTTATTTTTACTTTTTATATTTTTTTTCTTTATTCTACTTTACAAATGAGAAAAATAACTTTAAAAACTGCAGTATGAAGGGAAAGAGACACAGCAGAGATGAAGAGAGAAGATGTTGGTAGAGTCTGCATTCATGACAATGAGAGATATTGGTACCAATAATTATTGGCAGTACATGTTACAGAACACTGAGGGTAAATATAAAAAGATCAACACCACATGGCAGTGACTTAACAAAGAAAATATTGATATGAAAACAATACAAAACAAAATGAGAAGTAAAACAACTTAAAGTAAACAAACATAAAAAATCTGACAACATTCAAAAACACAATGAAATAACACAGAAGACACTGGTGATAAAACTCAAGCTTACGCTTTATTGCAGGCATCTTCAAATGCCACCCACCATGGATTGTTATGGTCAAGTTTGGTGATTTTATCATCCATTGTGTGCTGTAAATATCATTATTCAAAGATAACAGTGGCTTTAAAAAAGATATTTTGACAGGAATGTCAAATTATATATTCAAAACCTTTCCTTCTCAAAGATTTTCTAGTACTTTTTTTTGCCTAATGGCTAAAGAAATTTATTAACATTAAATGTGGTAAATTTAAGAAATATGAAGAAATAATACAAATATTTTGACAACCGCTAAAATCAACACTTAAAATATTATAACATTTTGGGCACATTCTGAGGAGAAGTGGAGAGAGAATCATTAAACTGGAAGTGAAGTGGGAAACCAATAGAGGAAATTATGATATCCAAGAAAAACCCTTATGCGAACATCGTTGAAAGTGTCCAGGTATGCTGTACTAGATTGTATCCATGATAACGAAAGAACAGCATCACACAGAGTGGAATGTAGGACTAAACTGAGCTGTATATGATGTTTAATAGCAATCTAAAAGCTTGCCATGGAAACTGTTATTCAGTGTTGATATTTCTGAGTAGTTATGATGGAGGCTAGTAATTGTGGTCTCTATATTTTACCAGATTTTTGGTTCCCTTCTGTTCCGGTTCTAACTTATAAAATATATATAACTTTACAACCATCATAAACATGTTGGTAATTCTGGTTAATAATAGACTATTATGTATTACTTTCATATTCAAATACATGTATATACAATACTTACATCACACAGACGAACTTTTATTTCTCACATATACTGAATGCTTCTACTGCTTGCATGAGCTCAACACATCTATTCACAAATATGTAATACTTCTATTGTGCACATACACTTTACTTCTACTGCAAACATACATTCAGTAAGGACTGCTTTTCTGGTGGTACCCAATGGTATGCGGTACCAGCATTTTTTTTCAGCCCTGCTGTAATTCACCTTGGTGAGTGTCGGTTCCTTTTCTTTAGATATGCTGTAGTGAGTTCCGTCACTCTCACTTTTTTTTTTTAAACAAAGCCATGTACCTAACACACCCAATACCCACATATAACTATTACTTACATGAAGATACCTGAAAGTGACCCCACTTCCAGCCTCTGTACACCACCTGCTGACAGTCTTGTCAAACTCAACCAGATCCGCTGTCGGTGGCACACGGATATCGAAACCTGTTGAGGAACACATCAAAATTCCCAAACACTGTTTGAAGAATTTATTGGTATTTTATGCTGTTAGTCAGTGTCTGTGGCTAAGGCTCTGTGAACACGTTTCATAATTCAGTGGTGCTGGGTTTAATCCCAGCTGCGGGCAACTTGGTAGCAGACCGGCTAGCATTGGTTTCAACCGTAATATTGACAGCCGGCCCTTCAGGGGGAAATGGCAAACTAATGAATGCATTTGCCTAGTGAAATTATAAAAACCATGCTAGAGTTGGTTCTGCAACATCACCTATAAGACATACAACTAACTTTATGCTGGAAACATTTGACAAAAATACTTTAAAAAAGACCCTTTCTACACCACTGGCACATCTAGTATATGATGCTAGGCCCACATGTTTTATACACTAGTCGACACTCAATGGGTGATGTGGTTAGAATTACACTGGCTGCCTTTACTTCCCAGAAAATCACCAGGTAGTCAGTTTAGTATGAGTCTAGCTGGGAGTTAAGGTCAGTTTTAAACAAGGTCTGCCACGATGCATGTGCATGCATTCTCAATGACTCAATAAGTATGTTCAGGAAGATAGAGCTTAATCGCGAACTTCATCCTTTGGGAGATCCTTGGAAGCTACGGTGTTGTGCATTGTGTGATGTTCCTAATGACAGTCTGTGATTGGCCTTCTCTTTCTAGTTGACAACTCCAAATTTTTGTTGACTTTAGTGAATAGTATCTCTCACACCATCTTCATGGTCTGCACTTTGGCCGACTCCCATTTAACTCTTATGTGTATGAATTTTTGGTCTCTATGTTGTCTGCTACTCTCTCTGTATGCCCCAACCATTGCAGTCTATTAGCCCTCAGGATGCCAGTAAATAGGGGTGATTTAAACATATTATGAATATTTTTGTTGCTATTGGTTATCTGTGTTTTCTGTAATTGAAGCTGGAACCAACTGTTTTCAGTAGTTGGTCAAAGACAAAGCAATAAAAACAAAGATTATGAGAATAAATTAAGCAAATAATAGCTCCTTTATGAACCCCAACTTCAAGACATGGAGTCATGCAACTATTAGGACAGCAAAATCGACAAAAGTGGAGAAACAGAGATATAAACATATAAATAGGATTACTAGCACCAGAAAATATGTGTAAATCAAAGGGAATTCAAATTAGTAGTAGTAGTAGTACATTTTACCCCACTAGGACATCACTCAAGCGATAAACACCCAATGACGCAAAGTGCAACCATGTGGATGAGTATCACCCGTGGAGAGGTCCAGGAAACAGCGTTTAGCCATTAGGCCATATGTCATTCTTAGTGTATATACAACTCCTAAGGTTGATTGATTCTGTTATATAGAGCAGAAATACAGCAAATGAGTAAAATAAATAAATAATATAAAGTAATAAATTACAAACATTCATAAAAGTGAAGATCAGAAGAAACTTTGGAATAGAAGGAAAGCTGGTTATATGTGCCCTCTTAACTGCTTACTTACCTGCTGTAAATGAATCTGGAACCACGTTATACTGCACACCACCCTGGGGACAACAGCATCATCATGCTGGTTATTGTTATCATCAGCACCCATTCATCATCATTCATCATCATTATCACCCATTCATCATCATCATCATCCATTCATCATCATCATCATCATCATCCATTCATCATCATCATCCATTCATCATCATCATCATCATCAGCACCATCATCATCAAAGTTTTATCCTGCTCCTAAAGTCATTTAATTATGTTATTTCTTTGTCATTTAGCCTCAGAGTTACTCAGGAATTAATGTGTGACAAGTATCTGTGATAGAGAAACAGTTAAATGTCTCAGACAAGGTTTAGTTAATGTCGGAGGAGTTGTGTATGCACATTCGTTTTACAGGTCAGTAAGCAGACTGTTGGTTCCAATCTCTCAGACAGACACACTTTAAAGGAAATGCCCCTAATTATTCAACTTTTTTTGGGGGGCAAAATAGTTAAAGTAATGCCTAGTTGAACAAAATATATTTAGGTCGGAAAAATATAAGACAGATTTAGAAACAATCATGTAGTTAAAAAATGTGTTCATTAAATTAACCCCCCCCCCCCCCCCCTTTCCCCTTTTTCCTTCTTTGTGGGGGAGGGGTGGTGGGGGGTGGGGAGGTTCTAATAAATACATAAAGGGCACAAAGGCACAGTGGGCTATTTGTTGAACGTTGAATTCAGAATTGACATTCAAGACACTTTCATAAGCGCTCAATCTCCATCTTCAGCAGCATACAAAGAGTTTTAATTCTGATTGCACCAGTAACTGTCTGACTGTATATCCATTTCGCCTTTCCCCTTGAGTGTTCAGCATTAGCCAGATCCCCTGTTAGGTCCTCAACAATGGGATAGTACTTGGTGTAGTCATTAGGGATATTCTAATTATAACATTTTAGAATAGGCTGCGGCATCTGGGATTTGTTCTCTTGATTTGGCATACTCTTCCTTCTTCTTCTTCTCCTCCTCCTTATCCTCTTTCTTTTGTGTTCATGCTGTCATATTGTGGTTTACAAATAGGTTGTAATATCTGCACATTTTGGTCAACACTTCTAATTTCAGCAAACCTGTATTTAATAACTTTTTATGACAAGATTGTTAGAAGCCAATGTGTCTTTTCTTTACTTGACCAAAATTACACCCAGAACCAATGCATCGCAGGGTTGGTCACACCTCCCTGCATGTAGCATCCCAAAAAACAAAAACAGACATTCAAGTATAATGAACTGGCCAGGTACCCCTTACCTTCAGCATTGTCAAATTGACAGAAATAACGTCTCCCAAACTCAGAGAACTGTCTTCTTGTAACCTGTTAAAGAAAATATTACTGTAAAATTATGAGATGTGGATGCATGAGGTGACTAGTGTGCTTGTCTCTGAAACAGTGGTCAAAATGTAGAGCAATTCTTTCTAAACGTTACAGGATAACACAAGCGTTTTACTAGTGTGAGTACCAAGCCTTTTCTAGATCTGTGAGAAGCCTTCATATGTGTGTGTGTGTGTGTGTGTGCGTGCGAGCATGCATGTGTGTGTGTATGGAAAATAAATTTAATGGGCTATAAATGGACTCATCAAACAGACTCAAGTAGAAAAAGAGATAGAGAGAGAGAGTAGAATGAGAAGTAGGAGCGTAGAAGCACTTAAAAGCAAGTAGGTAGATAGGTAGGTAGTTAGGTAGGTAGGTATTAAGGTAGTTAGGTAGATGGGTTGGTAGGTAGGTGGCTTTCTGGCTAGGTAGATGCTTGAGTAAAGCTGGTATGCAGGTGTATAGGCATATTGATACATACTTATATAGTTAGGAAGGTTTGATAGGGGGCTGGATGGGTAGATTGTCTGGGTCAATCTGTTTATATGTATGTATATATGTAAGTAGGTTTGGTGTCGTATGGCTGTGTGTTACATCATATAGCTTCACTAACGAGACCCAGAATCGGCACATGTCCACTCCAGTGAATACATTATCGGTGATTTTTAAATACTAAGCTTTCCAGTGTCCCCATACTTGGATATATAATCATTAACACCCCTCTCTGCATTCTCTTCCTAACGTGATAATGATCTGATGGTAACTGCTGTTGTGGGTGTTCGTGTCGATCCATTCCTGCCCTCTGTGCATTTGCTTCACTGAGGGCGCCGTTTCGATGGTATCTTCAGCTAGTGCCATCCATGACTTTTCTCTTTTCAACCAGTCTTTTCTCAAATCGTTCAAATTACCATGCAGCGGATGCCTTTCATGATTGGTAACTTGCAATTGTCCTTGGCTTGCGCCAGTGACAGTCTAGACTTCACCAATGTTAGCCTAAGTATAAATGTCATTTTTCTTATTGGGATGTCCCGTGTGCAACCCAAGACGATTCTCATCACTACATTTTGAATCCTTTCAAGCTGTGTACACTGTGAAGTAGATCGGGTTAATATTCCTAAGCCATAATCGATTACAGAAAAGACCAAATGGTTTAACAATAAGACCAATAATCTCTGTTCCATGTGTGTCATCACCATCATCTTCAGTGTCGCCAGGCCACGCTTGCATTTGACCACAGTCTGCTCCATGTGATATTTGTGTTTAAACGTCAAACTTAAGTATTTGAACTTATCTCTTCTTTCAACAGTAATATCCTTCATGGATATGTTGGGCCCTTTATGGATATGTTGGGCAAGTCTTCCTTTCCAATGCTGTTATTTAAAGAGCACACCAAAACACTGGCCTTCTCTGGGATTACCCTTGACCATTCCGTCAAGCACTTTGCAAGTCTCTGGTCAAGTCCTGCCTTTCTGACCCGCTTCGATACACTAGGACATCATTTGCAAATGTCAAGGTTCACCCTGGTCCAGTTGGCTGAATTTTTGCCAAACTTGCTATCTATATGTTAAACAAAACAGGTGACAATGGTGATCCCTGGGAAAGGCCTGGGCAAATGCGTACTGGAGCTGATCTCCATGTTCCCAAACAAAATACCACTCTTCTTTTGAAACAATGCCGCCCCCCCCCCTCTCTCCCCCATCCACTTGGCTAAGGGTTCACGTAACAGTCCATCACTCACTACAGAAGATATGTGAAGTTAACTCTGTTATAAGCATCTTCAAGATTTATCGCGACTGTTTCTTACTTTCGCTGAAATCCTTTATGCATGCGAACGCTCCAGCATTGTACGATGTTGATTTTCATGGCCTTGTTTAACATAAATTTCTGTAGCCTATGGTGCCATGCCATTTCAGTGGTTTGAGATGAATTTTTGTCCGTACTCCATAGTGTGAATTTCAAGTTGTATGGTGGACATGGCCAATGTGGACACCTTTTTATTTATTTTCATATGGGGGGGGGGGGGGGCGTTTACGTTCTTAGTTGGTTATGTTCTTAGTACACTTGTTTCCATAGCGAGGCGCACACGTTATATGGCAGTTTCAAGTTCGATTCGATTTTTATGTTGTCTAGTGTGTCCTATATTTCTACTTTTTTCTATGAGTGCCAATTAATATATTGTCTGATTGTTTATTATTAATTAATTTATATATATATATATATATATATATATATATATATATATATATATATATATATATATATATATATATATATATATACACACACACACACACACATGCATTCATACATATAAAGGTTAATGTGGGCCTAGGGGGTGGAGATGATTTCTGCCTCACTGGCCCATGGAGATGGTACTTTAGTGCTTGGTCGGCTATAGCAGCTTCATTTTAACAGATGCCTCGTCCTTTCAGTGTGGCGTCCGTGGCTTATGCGTTGCGAGTCCGACTTGTAATTCCAAAGTACCGCGAACAAAACCCACTGCTGGCTGCGTAGATTTTTATCATGGAATATGACGTCGCAGATCCACTCAGCCTTAAATGGGTACCAGGATGGCTATCCTGGTTAAGTTATGCTGACATTACCCACCTAGTGCCGATTGGTCTGTAAAAAAGGGGGCGCTCTTCCCATGTATCCGATAGTCTAAAGGCGTGAAAAGGGATCTTTACTTTTACTTGTCCTTTTAGGGCTCATACGATCGGATCGCCAGTGCACTGAACATTTCAACGTGTTTTTTTAAGGGATCCAATTAAAAATTACACTACTTTAACTACACTGCAATTGTTTTTTCTTTCCCATCTTCCTATAGAGGGTCTGCCCTCAATTAAATTGAGAGCTTTTAATGACAATACATATCGACTAATTCTTTCTCCAAACTGCACTAGCGGATAAATTTTTAGTTTTAGGTGCACATTCGTATAAAGAGGTGTATAAAATACACAAGATGTAACAGAGAAAAATAATAAGATAGTACAGGCAACATTGATTTTATTACATCACAGATTGTTTGGAACAGTGAGAAAGCATGTCACAAAGTATAGGGACAAGTGATAACACCGTGCTATAGCGTCTGAGAAAAACTGACAAACTCACACCACAGCTCATAGGGAAATTTGATAACAGAATGTCTTGTCTCCCCCCCCCCCCCCCCTTGCCCCCCCCCCCCTCCCATTCAAGCAGGCAAACTGACAAATGGATTGAAATATCAGTAGAACAGACATATAGTAGGTAACGCTTTTTTTTTTTTTTTTCTACACAAGTGACGCCATACTAAGTAAGTCGGTGAGAAAACGACTTCAAATAATGAACTGTTCTACATCCTAGACATAAAACAGGAAGCTCATAGAAAAAGGACAGAATTCAAGTTCTAAAGTGATATCCCAGTTAGCTAACATAAAAGTCAACTAATTTAATCCCCATCAAAGTTAGTGGATGAAAAAAAGGCTGCATTATTGGACCACTCACGCATCTCAGATAACAGTACGTGGCTTTGTAAACATGACCACAATCTCGTGACTGATGGCCAATCTGTCAAGATTATTCTGTATTAGCTCCTGATTTACGCGCGTCCATGACTTTGAAGCCATATCCTGCTCGTCTGCTCCTTTCCTGTGTTATTTCCCGCCTTTTTCTTTCTGAGTCATATCCGTTTCTATATCTTTTCACTGAGGCTTGTGGTGAAATAGTTGGTAGGTCACAGCAACAAAAAAAATGACATCAAAGGTGGAATACGAGTAACACATCACTGCATCATCCTGCTGAACCAATATATGTCACATGGACTGGGCCGGATTATCCATTAAGCACAATGAGCACGTGCTTAGAGCATCACAAAAGGAGGGGGCACCACAATAACCTTGCAGCTGAACGTTTATTATCTCAGCTGAAGTATAATGTTAGTTGCGTATCCTTCACATGACGTTGCAGAAACCCCAACAGCCCCTGACTGCTGTGTGGTTTTTCTAGGCAAATTTACTTCCAATAGTTTACCATTGCTTACTGGCCGGTCGGCTTTCCTAATACCACTGTCGAAACCAACGCAAGGCGCAAGGCCCACAGCTGAGATCGAACCCGGCATTACGAAGCGTTCGAATCGACTTAGCCACAGAGCCGACGCTGAAGTATAGTGTTGTTTTAAATCCTATCAGACCAGCAATGGAACAAGACAGGCTAGATGCCTTATCTCTATTAGGTATAGAAGCAGGTGTCTTACATACGATTAAATTTAATAATCTGATAAAAGACTTTGCAATTTGGAAGAAGAATAAAAAAGTAGAGGAAACTTCAAATATAAAGTGGACGTATACAAAAATCAACATTATTTTCTATCTTCTTGTTTGATTAATTTCGATAAATAACCTTTTATTTTATGATTTATTATTGTTTATATATTGAATTACATATACGAAGGCAACAGTGCTGTCTTAACACGCATAGGCCCGCTGGGCACTTGTTCGGTTGCTTCACGAGTATGGGAGCCCCATGCTAATCTGTGTATGTAAAGTGACCATTTACATTTCATTTCTGTGAGTGGCTGTCATGGGAGCCATCACAGTATACTGGTTTGGTCAAGGGGTGATAATGCTGTTAATTTTTCCATTCTTGTGGCAGCGAAAATCACATCGAATGCTAACCGCGGTCCCTCATAAAAAGCAACTGAAACATTGCAGTCAAAGCAAAGCCAACAGTATAACACGCATTAAATGCATCAGGAAGTCCCTAGAAGTGTCAGTGCGAACAGTCCGCCACTAGAATTCTGACCAGAGAAGATATTTCACGGGCACACATACCGGGGAGCCATCACTTAACGTGTTTCCTGGAAAACCCCGGAGAAGTTTGCTTCGATGGAAAAATATTCCATGAACAAACAACAGACTGGACCACTGTCCAATACGCAGAGACTTTTTTTATGACAGAAGACAACAGTACTAGCACTTTTATGTAGACAAATGTTTTTTTGTTTTTTTTTCCTCAGCGGTACTGTAAAAAAAAACTGTGTAGTGAATACCGGCAGGCAATTTATGAAAGGAAAAAAGAGCACTCTTTTACGTATGAACAGATATACACCAAAGAATACCATTAAAACCAGGTCTTTCTTAGTTCATTAAACATGTGCCAAATTTGAATACTGAATGCATAATAACATCGTACAGTGAACTTAAATGCACAGAATACACACACGCTAATTTCTTTATTATTTTTAGTTAATGCAATGGAATATTAGTTTTACCTTTTTTCTTGCTGTGCACGAAAATCCAAGAAAGTGTTAATAACTTTTTGCTGGGGAAAACAAAAAGAATTCTGAAAGGAGATGTGTGTGGTGGGGGAGGGGGGAAGGGGGGGGGGGTCAAATGTACAAGTGTTATAATATCACAGTGACCCAGATTAAACTGTTTGCTTGCTTGATTGTTGTATTCCACCAGGGCATCACACAAGCGATAAACGAATGAGGATCACCCGTGGAGAGGTCCCAGAAACCCCTTTTTAGCCATTGTGGCCACATTTGTGGCCCAGCTATATTCGGGTTTCCGAAATCGTATGTGTTGGGCCAACATTTTAAATAAAATCGCAACTTAGCTGCAAACCATCACACAGCGTGTCAAGCACCCATTTATATGTAAACGCAGAAGGAAATGACGCAAATGCATCAGTCAGTAAAAGAAATGTATATCAATGTTTCTAAAAGTATAGTGTGCATACCTTCAGTTCTCAAATCCTATATATACATATGCGTGTGTGTGTGCGTGCGTGCGTGTGTGTGAAGAGATTTATTACATAAATCTAGTTTAGGCTGGGTGGACATGTAAACCCAGATAATTTATTTTAAACCTCTGCTTTGGAGCATATGCAAACACATCGCAACGGCCATTGATCTACCACAGACCCCTGCTGTCTGTCTTAAACTTCATTACGGTGTCTGATGGTTAGAGGTTATGAACGCAGTTTTACAAATATGTCGTGCCGGGATTGGAAATTGAGCTGCAGAATGCGTTATATTGACACAATGTGAGCGTTGTTTTCTGCAGCAAGTACTGGCAAACTACTGGACATAACACTGGCTCATCACCATACCCCCAAAAACACCGCGAGTCGCTGGGTCCTCATGTGCTGTTGACTGTTGCCTGGTAATGCCATAAACAGACACCAGATGTTGTGGACTGGTAGACCTGATGATTGGTAGACCCCTGCTGTACATGCTCCCCTGTGGAGTTTATTCTTACTTATTGTCTATAGCATTTCAGCTCAAAGGCTCATATTTTACTTCTTAAGGACAGTGAGACATTCCACGACCCACATCTATATGTTTCTACAGGAAAGATGAATGAATGCTCTCTCAATTTTGACTTCCTTGCTAGTGATTAAATACAGACTTTTAATGCCGTTTAATCTTTACACTGCTATAGCCATCCTCATTTTCACTTTTCTTGAACAGTATCTATTGCTGTTTACAACCTTATCATGGAATTTACAACCTTATCATGGAATTTACAACCTTATCATGGAAACTTATAAAGCACATGCAGGAAAAAAGGAGGGACTGGTTGGGGAAAAGTCAGGGTGGGGGGGTAAGGTAAGTAAGTGATTCAAAAGTAAGTGGTGTGTAAGTACTGATGCTGTGCAAATGAATATAATAGGATTTCGTGCATAAAAGAGCCGTGCCGGGTATCATCGGGGGGGCCACCGAGACAAGTGGGTGTGTTCGGGGGGGTGTATGTGGGCGGGCACCCTCGGGTAAACGATGGAAAGCCATTTATAAATATGGAAAACGGTCGAAGTGCTATGAGCAAAAAATTGGTGTGGCACTGCCACCGTGCGTAAGCCGTGTGGGTGTGTTTGTGGGGGGGTTGTGTTGGAAGTGCTATGAGAAAATACAGGAATGTTTATGTACCGCCTACCATCTTACCTCGCTAGGCCACTGCGTCCAGTAGAAACCTTAAAACTAACGTTGATGACAGATGCCACAGGGGCCCGGTTAGATTCTATACACGATATCGAAAGATTGTTTGGGACACAACAGAATAGAGGGCTTCTGGTGTCAGGTGACCCTAACAGAAACACAGAATAATTTAGCATAATAATACTAGCCAGTCCCCAGTTATTTGTAAGAAAATGTCCCCTTCGGGACTAAAGCCTAAAAGTTTTACACACTATTACACACATCGTCACTTTCTGAACGCGAACCAACAGGAGAAAATCCCAGCAAACTGTTTAAGAGTATGAAATAGTTATATAAGGGTATATTACAGCTAGAAGGTATCTGTTTGTCTATTTTATAGGTACAGTTTCAGATTGATGGTACCGACGTTAAACATTTAGGCTTGATACTTTTCTGTGACATTACCATTTCTTCTATCTTCCTGTTATTTAAACCTATGCGTATGTGTGTTTATAATTTATCTATCTATCTATCTATATATATATATATATATATATATATATATATATATATATATATATATATATATATATATATATAGTGTGTGTGTGTGTGTGTGCGCGTGCGTGCATCGGCACAAGCGCACACATTACACAAGCGCTTATTACGTGTGCACCGATACAAATAAACAGGCTGTTCAAATTTCAATTCGTTTACTGCACAGATTTGTAGACATACTTCAGCCAAAATATAACCATTAATGTCTGCTTTTGTTCGGAAACCTATCTAGAAGGCAAACACAGGCAGTATGTACACAATTGCTCACGGAACCACAATCGAAGCCCTAGTATTGATTTCACGGTCGTCAGTTAGCCCAACTGTGAAATCGCCATCCACTTGTCGTGCTCAGTTCAATATTTACAAACTACACCTGTTGAACGCCCCATTGTTTTTCGGTACTGATTCGATAGTTAACACGAATCCCTATATAACCCACAAACATTTAACAGCAGGTAACATCGTAACTGGTGGTTGCCCAAAAATAACTTTTTTTTTTAGGGTTGAAAGGGTTTCCGTAAATTGGTCTAGGTTGGCTTCACATCCAGATGAAGGTTCTTAGAGTCATTATGTATCAGTGGCGAGCTCTGGTCAGTTCGCATGTGCAAGTGTTAGCAGGTAATTATTTCAATGGAGAGGGTATCAGTTCCTATTTTCCCGTCATCGTGATGTTGGGAGTATGCATGCGCAGCTAGCATAGTAGTATTAATAACATGTAGCTCTTATACATTAAAATTTCTTCATGTGCTCGGCCAGATAAAGAGCGAGTGGTGCATTAGTAATAAACAGTCACCATCATTATTTGACTTGCCAGCTGGCGTAGGCGTTCATGCATCTCCACAGATCTCGGTCTTTTGGTGTTCTGGATCAGTTCCACTGATGATATTGTTCAACGCCACTGTCTTAATCCACCCACCATCGTTTCTCTTGGTTTGCCTCTGCCTCTTCTACTAGTGATATTTTCAGTCGTCACGATATTTTTCAGTGCTCCTCCTCTCATCACATTACCAACGAACTTTGATAGTCCCCTTCTAATTGCTGTATATAATGTGTTACTTTCATTAGCCATTTCCAGACAAACATTATTAGTTATTTTGACAGTCCAATGTCTTCGCAACATTCTTCTCAACAACCAGATCTCAGTTTCCTCCACAAACTCTTAATTTGTTTGCGCACATGCCAAGATTCACTACCATACAACAGAACAGTATCGATATAACATTTCAGTAATCGGTTTCTGATGTTTGATGAGAGTGATTTATTACATGATATTTTTCATCTTCTGAAATGCTGCCTTTGCTTGGACAAATCTGCTCATAATTTCTGTCACACATCGTCAGTCTGATGTTATTAATCTTCCAAATACTTTAATTTATTGACTTGGTTAAGTGCTTTCCATTCTGTTGCTATGTCACATTTTGCAGTTATCTTCTTCTTTCATATAACCATTGTTTCTGTTTTCTTGATATTCAAGAAAGTCCCTTCCTTTTTTTTTTTTTTTTGCTTCACTTTCTAGTATGATAATATCTAATGATGTCGGTCTTCTGCGTTTTCAGCTATTAATACTGTATCATCGACTTAATGAAGAATGTTTATACTGCCTAATTTGTTTCCCCAATTTAATTGCTGCTTCTTGCTTCCAGTAAATATATTTATATATATATATTTTTTTAAATTATTCTAAGATCTTTTCCGTCAATGATAAAATTCTCCAACAATGTTATCTTGTAATCATGTTTCACTTTATCAAAAGCTTTGGTATAATCTATAAAGCACAAATATATGTCTTGCTGTTTTTTCCATTGATCTGTCTACTAATGTTCGCAATATCTATATTGCATTATTTATACCTTTCCCTTCTATAAATCTGTACTGGTTTTCACTAATTTCCATTTTTAATTTCTTTTTTGTTCTTCTCATTACAATTCTGAGTAACAGTTTGGTGACATGGTTTATGAGGTTAATTGTAGGAAATTCATCACAATCAATCGCCCCAGGTCGTTTAAATAGTGCTATAAATACAGACTTCATCTCTTCATTTGGCATATCTCTAACGTTGTAAATATCATTTGAAAGTTTAGTTAAAATGTCAACACCTAATTGTCCGAGTAAATTTGTTTCCTCTTTTGTAATTTCTTCTCGTCCGGCTGTTTTTTCATTCTTCATAAAATAAATAGTATACAATAATACTAAAAAACAGAATTTTTTTTTTTTTTTTTCAACGGAAAGTTTAAGCGGCGATTACATCCCTTACATGCAGGTCTCACCACTGGGTTTTTCTGGAATGTGCTTCTTTTGGCTTCGCACCCAACAGAGGCTCTTTGAGTCATTGGCTGTCAATCTATCAGGCTGCCATCACAGATGGGGAAACCTTTCTATAAAACCAACACCTCCATATAATTTATGTGACGGACAATTTCAATGATCGTTTCTGCATCTTTCGGACAGTGTCGCCTATCACCACGTCATTTTCTCAAAGAAAACAAAGGGTAGGGGGAACAACCTGTCTACCGCCCCCACCCACCACTGTAGAAAGCACTCAAGACAACACAATGACTGAGAAGCTCAACGAAAGGAATGGGAAAAAAACGAGCTGAAGTCTTTATCAATGGAGAACTAGATATGAATGCAACAAAATCATGGCTGCAGAACTCAGCCGACAAGACAACAGAACTTACAAACAGCCAAGTCTCCCAGAGCAGGCAGCACATACTACTATAAAATGAAACAGGCAAACATATTTAATAAGGTTTAGAGACTGCTTGAAATAATGACTAACCCGCTTGTTTACCAGACTACATGATGTATTTTTAATGACTTTTTTTTTAAATGCCTCTTCTATTTTTGCAGTCACCGTCTGTAAAAGTTTGAAGTTTGAACAACGGATCAACATCATGGCACACGGGTAGTAACGCAAAAGTGCTCCTTTCTTCTTCTGACTGAAGCCTAAGTCTGAAAAAAAACTAAGCGCATTGCACGAACTGCGTAGCACCGGCGAGGATCATGAAATACTTTGGGCACATTTTTAACTCCAAATTGTCCCGGGGCAGTGCTGCTAGACTACTCTTTTCGACTTTCAACTTTCAAGGGAGGGATTTGTTTACCTACGCAACAATACGCACAGGTATCAGATCCTACTACCCAGAGACCAGGGGAAATTACTAGAAGTCTACGTGTCAAAAATTCGAGCCTTCATCAGGGCCCGAACCAGGGATATCGAGGTCTCGAGGCGGACGCCAGGTCTCGAGGCGGACGCCATGCCTCGAGATCACGCAGCCACCCTCTTTGCTAATCTTAAACAGTTAATAAAAATGAACATCGAATGTGATCAGAACTTATTTGTAGCATTTGTAAACCAGGAGAAAGCTTTCGACAGGATCGACAACAAAAAATTATTGAAAGTAATGGATCGATATGGTGTAAGTGAACACCTCACTGAAGTTTGCCAAAGCTTATATGGAGACTGTAGAATAAATCAGGGAACATCCAAACCATTCAAAGTAACATCTGGAGTAAGACAAGATGTGTCTTATCACCACCCCTGTTCATCACCTACATTGACAGTATAAGCAAAGCTGTCAAGCCAAGGCACACACAAAAAATAGTAACATCAACGAATTACTCTTTACTGATGACCAGACCTTGATTTCAGATACGGATATGAACTTACAACAACATCTCATATCCACAATTGAAGAATATAAATCAAATAATGTGAGAATCAACATCGAAAATATAGAATTAATGTCAATAGGAAGATTAGGCATAATTTAAATATAGCATTAGAGTATACATATATAAAACAGGCATCTGGGTTTAAATATCTTGAATAACATTCACTGAAGATGGTAAATTGGGCGAAGAAATTAACATCCGAGGAAGTACAGCAGGCCACGTTTTGAAACTGCTATCCCCCATCTTACAGCATAAGGCAATCCTAATCAGCACTAAAGATCATCTCATACAAAGCATATTCATTCCCACCCTATGATACCAGAGCCAGACGTGGTCACTCACAACAAAACAAACGAAAATAAGTGACCATGGAAATGAAGTATATGAGAAAGACTGTAGGAGTGACCAGAAGAGATCAAATCAAGAATGAGGTCATACGAGATGAAGTCGGTACAGAACTAATTCTAAATTAAATACAAAGACAGCAAATCAACTGGTTTGCTCACTTGGAAATAATGCCTTCTGATGCTATACCATCACAAAGCATTTACGAAAAAAGGAAAAAGACGTAGAGCAAGAGGTACCCCAAGAACAAGACTGGAATATGACATGGGAGAAACTATAGTACTACGATGCGTCTGTGGTCGAAGCAGCCAAAAACGCACGAAGCAGGACCTTATATCTCCCTCGATACCCGAAGCGGTAAAAGAGGACGTAACGAAGAATAAACATTTAATGGGAGATGCAGTCATGAGGTCCGTCTTTACTTCATAAAAAAATCAACCTCGAGGCATAGGTCATCTTTGAAAAATATCCGTCTCGATCTGTATTCGACCCAAAGACCTTCAGGTCGGCAGGTGGGTATCTAGCCACTAGGCTACTGCGGCCTTCTCTACCAAGCTAGTATTCCGGTACACACATTTAAGCAGCCGCAGATTAAATTTTTCACTAAGACATCTTTAAACACAAGGCTTTTTACCAATACTCACCACTAAGTGACTAACAGGTGCTGGAACTCACAAAAAGTGTCTATTACAGTAACGGTGGGGAAAAAATTATGCCAAAAAGGTGCCGGTACTGCGTATGGCCAAAAGAAAAAGACTTGATCATGAAGCAAGTGTTTTTATGGAACGACTGTCTGAGTTTCGAAAAACTGCATGTTGACCACTTACCGATGTTCCCGCCTTATTTACTAACATACCGAAGTCCTCTCCGAAAAAAAAAAAAAAAGATTACTTTTTGTCAATTTGTATGAAAACTAGGGCTGTACCGAATAGTCATTTTCCCAATAGTGATTGGACCAACTATTCGGCCGAATACGAATAGTGAATCATCATTATCAGATGCCTTGCCGACTGGCATGGCCGATTATGCCTCACCACAATCTGCGATCTCTTGCAGCATGTATTAGTTCGTGTGCTGACACACCTCCATGCCATGCAACAAGACTGTCAAGAATCTTCTCTTGTCATCCTCTATCGTTCCTTCCACATATCTTTCCAGTGGTCACCACATGTTCCATTATCCCTCATCTTATAACATGGCCGAAAAATGATGACTGTCTCCTTCTGATGTCTGTGAGTAGTTGTCTTCGGGCTCCCGCCTCTATCAAAACCTCTTCGTTGCTTTTGGGCTGTCCAAGCTATTTTAAGCATTGTTCTGTAAAACCACATCTCTAATCCCTCAAGAAATTCTTTGGCCTGCCTACCGATTGTCCAGGACTTACAGCCATATGTTAAAACTGGATGTATGTAGCAAGCAAGAATTCTTTTTCCAACCTTTAATGACAAAGATATATTGCATAAAATGTTTTTCTTTTTATAAAATGCAGTTTTTGCCTGTCCTATTCTGTTTCTTATTTCAGTAATGCATCTTCCATCTGATGTTATCCATGGGCCCAGATACTTATATTTCTGTCCTTGTCCCAAAATAAAACCATTTTGTGGTGCACAAAGATAACGCTTGACAGTATGAACCAAGGTGGAAAATCTTGATGTTTTTTTTTTTTTTAGCAGTCCAGAAACGGTTGTAAGGTAACTACTATTCGTATTCGGCCCGACCGCAACTATTCGGCCGAATACCGAATAGTTATTAGGTCCATTATTCGGCCCCGAAGCGAATACGAAGCGAATATTCGGTACAGCCCTAATGAAAACTAATACTAAACTGAAACTTTGTAATTCTAATGTGAAAGTACTGCTGTGTGGAGAGGAAACATGGATAATAACTAAAGCAATTACTAATAAACTACACATATTCATTCACTGGTACCTGGGTAGAATAAAGGAAATAAATGGTACAATAGAATCACTCATGTTGAACTTTGGGGGAGAACTAAGTTCCAGTAGACCAAGAAGTGAAGAAAAGAAGCCGGAACTGAATAAGACTGACGCCGAGAAAACCTGAGAGTAATATAACTAGAATATCTTTGCACTGGAACCCACAGGGTCTTAGAATTAAAGGCAAATGAAAAAAAAACATGCCGAAGGAAGCTAGAGAGTAAAATTAAATAGGAAGATGTGCATCAAAAGGGGTGACATGCATGCATCAGCGAAGGATAGAACGACTTGGCGTAAACTGATTAGGCGTAAGTGGTCTATACTCTACCGGAGGACGGAAGGCAGAAGAAGAAGAAATTCGTCTACAATCTATGATGTCTTTCATGTGCAGCTCTTAAGTGTGAGTTAGCGTCATATATACACTCAAATTCCTTCAGGTCAGATGTCATATTTTCGAAGTTAATCTGAATAGACAAGCTGACCCATCTAAAAACGGGTATCATCATCATCTTTTTATTCTTCTACTTTTTCTTCGTCTTCTTCTTCTTCGTCTTCTTCTTCATGTTCTTTATTTTCATCACGCTCTTTAACTTTTGCTTGCTTGCTTGCTGTACACCCCACCAGGACATCACACTGAGCGATGAAAACATTGTTCTCGTTATTGTGTACATAAGTTTTTGAGGCCTCTAAGATGCGGTTACAGAAGAATGCTTAAAATTCCTCGGACACGCAAAATAAGTCATTAAGGTAATTTGTAAGAATCGAAGATTCAAAGACAACTTATCACAAACATCAGAAAGAGACTGTCATTATTTGCTGGCCATATTGTAAGAAGAAAGAAGACAGAACATGTTGCGATGAATGGAAAGATTGGTGGAAAGGGTAATGAAGGGAGGTAACACAAGAAAATTCTTGAAAACGCATTGTCATGACAGGGACGGATGTCAGCACATGAACTGATACACGATGTTGTTGATGATATGTTCCGAAAACAGTCCATCCCAGCTGACAAAGAACTTGATAATTTAACATGTTTTGTTGGTTTACACCCCCCCCCCCCCCCACCCTCTTGCCACTAGCCATGTTTGAGATACATTATCAGTTTAAACTCAAATACAAAGTTGACATGGTAAGTGAATTTACAAATAATGATGCACATTCAAAGCACAAGTAAAACGAAAAGCCGTCCCAATAAGGGACGCAATTTTTCATTATCTGAACTTCCCACTCTTGCAGTAGTCAACCTAACTGTTGAACATGGTTTCTAGGACATGCATCCCGCTGGTCTTCATCCGAATGCTGGCACTTTGTGTCACCGGGTGTTGGTCGCTCGTTGTACGGTCCTGATGGGGTTGCATCATATACATACATAAAGACAGACAGACACACACACACACACACTAGAGAAAGGAAGCGGAGATCGCAAGAACTTTTTGCTTTCACCGGCTGTTAACTCAGAAAGAAAGTTCTGGCTGGTCGTCTATATCTGGACCGAGTCTTGTTACAGGACGTTAATGGTGCATGCACATCCGTTTACCAACCTGATTTATTGTGTGCAGACTGTTAGTCACGCCCCTGGAGAGGTGTCGATGAGTCTCGACAAGTATGAGTCCTGCTCCCGGTATATACCGCCCTACCCTGATTAGTTAATTTAAGTCTTCATTATTGAACCAACCTAAAAAAAGTACCAGGAATGTTGAATTAAGAATCGACATCACAGCACTTGAGACACTCCCGCATGTGCTCAGTCCCCATCTTCAGCAGCAAGCGAAGAGTTCCAATTCTGATGGTACCAGTAACAGTCTGAATGTATATCCGCCTCATCCCTTCCCTGAGTGTTGAGCGGTAACAGGAAATGTCATGGGAAGTAAAGACAACCAGTCCTAATGCCTACCATATCATTCATTCAGCAACAGTTAGTATATTAAAATATATTTGGTGTATTCTTGTTTGTACTTGTGGCAGTGTTGATTTATGTAATGTGCTGATAAAGGCTCTGTAGCCGCAAATGTCAATGTGGTTTGCATTTGTGATATGCTGAAGGTGATTGGTTTTAGTTTTGGTTAGTCTGATATAGGTAGGTAGGTAAGTTGTACCCCACTAGGACATCACACAAGCGATAAACACCCGGTGACACAAAGTGCCAACATGCGGATGAGGATCACCCCTGGAGAGGTCCCGGAAACCCCGTTCAGCCCATAGGCCATATTTATGGCCAGGTTATTTTTAGGGCCCCCGGCACAAGCCGAGTTGGGGCTTCAAAAAAACAAAAAATTGCATCCCACAAGTGGACAACTTATGGGTGATCTATCATTGGAGTGAATCAATTGGTCGGATGTGTGTTTCTATAATTTTATATATATATATATATATATATATATATATATATATATATATATATATATATATATATATATATATATATATATATATATATATGTTCCACAGTAAATGCCCGACTCGACGGTGGCATGACAACGGTTATTTTATATACTTGTTTTTTAACTCTTCTGCATACAGTGCCATTACCACGCAGGCACTCACATATATATATGTTCCACAGTAAATGCCCGACTCGACGGTGGCATGACAACGGTTATTTTATATACTTGTTTTTTAACTCTTCTGCATACAGTGCCATTACCACGCAGGCACTCACATGTTTTTCAGCACCATAAAATAAATACAACAAACACGAATTCTGCATAATCAAATGAAATATTACCGACATTAAATATCCGCTACTCTTTCTATTCTCTTACCACTTTTTCTCCAGCGGTATTTTTCAGAAACGCGGACCCGTGACCAGGGTTCCCTGGGCACGTGACTTCCAGCCCTGCAGTAAAAGAAATACAAACATGCACAATGCAAATAAAAGTCGTAACTACAATAAAAGCTAAATTTACAGTGGCATGGGTGAGATGTTGCAGCAGGGAGGCGGGGTGCTAACGAAGAAAATCCATACCGCTGACTTTTATAGTATTGCAATGATTTCCATATTTATCAACCGGGCTCTAATTTGAAATGGGAGATCTCTCAACAACTTGAGGCTAACAGTGCATTGCGTGCTCACTTAAAGACGCAAGTCAAATATACACACACACATGAATACATACATACTCACTCAGTCAAATGGTGTACTGTTTATTGGGTACAATGAGGTGGGGCATGTTTGGATAGTACGGCAGTGTGGTCTATAGTTTAGTGGATTAAAAGGTTAGTTGCGTATCCTTAACAAGATTTGCAGAACCAACCCCAACAGCCCCTGGTGGTTTTTATAGGCAAATTTACGTCCAGTAGTTTATAATATGAATAATAATAGTACAAATAATATGAGAATCAACACTGAAAAGACAGAAGTAATGTCAATAGGAAAAAAAAGAAGACAGATCTAAACATAGCAATAGAATACAAAGGCATTAAACAGGCATCTGAGTTTAAATATCTGGGAACTACATTTACCGAAGATGGAAAATTGGATAAAGAAATTGACATTAGATGCAGTAAAGCAAACCAAGTATTGGGACAGCTAGCCCCCCTCTTACAGCATAAGACAATCCTAATCAGCACAAAGAGACATCTTATTCAAAGCATATTTATTCCAACTCTGTGCTACCAGTGCCAGACATGGTCACTCACAACAAACCATAAAAGAAAATTAGTAACCACGGAAATGAGATGTCTGAGAAGGGCTGTAGGAGTGACCATAAGAGATAAGATCAGGAATGAGATCATAAGAGAACAAGTCGGCACAGAACCAATTCTGGATTACATACAAAGACAGCAAGTGAAATGGTTTGCCCACTTAGAGAGAATGCCTTGTGACACCATACCATACAAAGCATACATGGAAAGAGAAGAAGGACGTAGAGCACGGGGTAGACCAAGAACAAGATGGAAGGATAACATCAGAGAAACTCTACAACAGCACGATGTGCCTATGGTCGAGGCAGCCAGAAGAGCTAGAAACAGAACCTTATATCTCCCTCGACACCCACAGCGGTAAAAGAGGAAGTGAAGAAGAAGAAGAAGAAGTTTGCCATTGCTTCCTGGACGGTCGGCTTTCTTGATACCACTGTCGAAACCAACGCAAGGCGCATGGCCCGCAGCTGGGATCGAACCCGGCATCCTGGCATCACGAACCGTTCGCATCGACTTAGCCACAGAGCCGACAGTTTAGTGGATAGATGTAACAATTTCATTATCCTAGAGTATTAGTGTTCAGTCTTTGGCTGGGGCGTTTCGAACGCGCTTCGTAGTGCCGTGTTCGATTCCAGTTGCGGACGATTCGACAGTGGTACCAAGAGCTGACCGTCAGCGAGCAATGGTAAACTTCAGAACGTAAAATTTGCTAAGAGAAACCACAACAGCCAGAAAACTATGATGGTTCAGCAACGTCCTGCAAAGAATACGTAACTAACTTTTTCTTGCATTGTATAGCATCAGAAGGCATTCCCTCTAAGTGGGCATAGCTTGCCTTCAAAGTACTTCTAAGACGTCACAAAATTAACATATCATAAATCTTTTTTTTTTTTTTTTTTCATTAATCCATATTTCCTTCCTGGTTATCCCCCTCCTATTCCACTACCCTCCCAGCACCATCTATGAATACGGTCCACGGCATTTTGGTCCTATGAACCCTATATACAGTGTTATATTTACCTGACATCCCAATCATTTTGAATTCTATTTAATAGATATGATATAAGCGTGTTGAGTGTGAGGGTGGTGTTGTTGGTTTGTTTCTTTAACGCCCACCATTAGTCTGGTTTTCTATTCTTATTCTGCCTTTTTAACCACCAATGGAGCATAGGCCCTCATCCAGCTCACGCCAAGTTTCAAGTTGTTCTATCCTTCCCTATCGCATGCAGTTCTAGTCACGTCCTCTCCATATTTTTAACTTCACTCTCTTAACTCCCTTCTTCCCTTCTCCGTGTTCCGGTCTTCCTTTATTTATATGCCCCTTTGGGTTCCAGTACAAAGACATTCTAGTTATATTGTTTTCAGGTTTTCTCAACATGTGTCATATCCAACAAGAGCGTCTTTCCTTCACCTCTTGGTCCACTGGAACGTGTTTAGTTATCTCCCAAAGCGTTACATTAGTGATCCTATCATAAAATTTAATTCCCCCTGTTCTGCACAGGCACCAGTAAATGGATGTCTGTAGTTTATCAGTTACTGCCTTGGTTCTTTATGTGTCCGCTCTATATAACAGTAATGATTTGACAGAATTTAAAATGTTAGTTTAGTATTAGTTTTAATTTCTTTTGGTTTCTACAAATTCCCTAGTGCACTAAATTCTCCTCTAGCCTTCTGCTACCTACAGTGATATATTTACCTGACACCACAATCGCTTTGAATTTTATTTGTTAGACATAATAAACGCGTGTTGAGTGGGAGGTTTTTTTTTTTTTAATTTTATTTTTAAGCCAGTTCGTGAGTCTGGGGTTCCATGCAGTGTATAAGCACTCGTCTCCTTGTTTTGTGGGATCAGAGATATTTCGTCCAGGTCATGCCAGTGTGTTAGGAAACAAGGAGGCATATGGAGTGTCTGGTTCCGCAAAACTTCGCGGTGAACTGATGTATGACAAGTTAGATGTTGTGGAGGTACTGTGAGACTGTCTTGTTCCGCAAAACTTCGCGGTGAACTGATGTATGACAAGTTAGATGTTGTGGAGGTACTGTGAGACTGTCTTGTTCCGCAAAACGTCGCGGTGAACTGATGTCTGACAAGTTAGATGTTGTGGAGGTACTGTGAGAGCGAGTGAACAGTGCGAAAGCACAAATAGATCATTATGGTCTGCGGAGAATGGTGCTGTGAGGAGTTACCATGGAATCAGGCTGACGCTCAATACTCAAGGGAAAGGCGAGATGGATATACAATCAGGCAGTTACTAGTGCCATCAGAATTGTAACTCTTCGCTTGCGGCTGAAGATGGGGACGCTGTGTCCTCGAGTGCTGTGAACTCGATTCAACATACAAATGGGAACAGAGGCGTTTCAGACATTAGTCATACTGTTTGTTAAAGAGCAACAAATAAGACAGTGCGGCCATCTGAGGAGAATACCATGGTACCAACTGCTACAAGGAGCCACGTTAGAGAAATATACAGGACATAGAGTAAGTGGGAGACCACGCAGAAGAGGGAAGGACGGCATCAAGAACAATCTTAAAGAAACAGAGAATAATTTCTACAAAGCTCTGAAGAAAGCATACAGAGGATTCTTACACCCTTCCCACCCACGTAAAACTTCGATAAAGTAACTAAAGGTAGACAAGCAGAAGTAGAACCGTGCATGTTATATTTTCCGGACATCCGCTTTAGGAGGTAAGAATCATGTGTGTAAGATTTAAAAAAAAAGGTGGGTCTCACACACACACAGAGAGAGAGAAGAGAGAGAGAGAGAGAGAGAGAGAGAGAGAGAGAGAGAGAGAGAGAGAGAGAGAGAGAGAGAGAGGAGAGAGAAGCCAAATGCGTGACTGTACGGATAACCACAAATTTACTTAAAGACTGACTACATTCTCTTAAAAAAAACAGTCGTCCCCTTGTGGAAAGCAATTTTTCGTTATTTTGAAGCCCCACCCTGGCTATTGCCAGGGGCCCTAGTAAAACTTAACGGTTGAAGGGGGTTCCAGTCCTCGTTTCACATAGTGTCACTTTGTGTCGCCGGGTGTTTATCACTCTGTGTGAATTCTGGTGCGGCAAAACTTACTACACACTCGCTGCACGTATCACTACTATGTGCAATTTCAGTGGGTGCACGTCATTATACTCCATCTCAAACATCTTTCGTTTGTCTTCTTGTTGTGTTCAACCACTGATTGACTCTTGTTTCCTTATGATTTAGAACGTCTCAAATCCACATAAGTAATTTCACTTTTAACGGCCTTTCATCATTGTGTGCCATGCCGATGAGCGCAGGCAATCATTGTTTACCATCCCACTTTATCACTAGAACCACAGATCAGGTCAGTGTCCGCAAGAGCAGACTAACTGGGCGCTTCATTCGAATTCGAAGTAGATCTACCTGACAGATAAGGAACCAACAATGTGTATACAAATAAACTAGATCCGTAAAACGGATGTGCAGACAACATTCAGGTTCTGCAACAAGATTAAAGTTCAGAGATGGATGAACAACCAGAACTGTCCACCAGAGTTTGATTACAGAGTTTACAGCTTTTAAACATAAAAGACTGTATTGGGTCAAAAGGTAGAGCTGCTACAGCCTAGCTGCAAACCGCAATATAGTGAGCCAGCCATACTCTTAAGGGTAAATGACGATGAAGAACTATCAGTAAAGTAGGTAAACTAAAGGACCTTTTTTTCATTCCAGTAGCACATCAGTAAGTTGCTGTTTGGCCCACATTTCAATAAATCAACTGGAACTTGGTGGGGATGTGGTCAAATTCATGCTAGCTGCCTTTACTTCCCAGACAGCTCCTTGTACCAATTTCAGATCTAATTTCAGTCAATCCATCATCATTATTATCATCTTGCTGTGTTGCAAGTTATTCTTTCACCTTGTTCTATACTGTGAAACTGTTTCTTTGCACTACTTCGTGTTCAAAGGCTGTAAACTCCAACATAAAGTTCTGGTTGGTTGTCCGTTCTGGACTTTGATCTGGTTCCAGAGCTTCAGTTTTGCATACCCGTTTTCACAGATCTGGCTTCTTTATAAAGACTCATCATCATCATGTAGCAGGTCCTTTGCAGAACGTTGCTCTCATCACGGTCTGCCTGAAAGAAACTCGGTCTCTCGCCAGCTCTCCCGCCTCATGCACTTTCATACTCAAGGAGTCACTCATATCCTGTGCCCATCTTCGTGTTGGTTGGCCCTTGCGCCTCCTTCCTGGTACCATGCCCTCTGCTTTATAAACACTAATTAGTCACATTTCACTGATCTGGCTTATTTATATGAAGACTAATTAATCACCTTTCACAGATCTGGCTTCTTTATATGAAGACTAATTAGTCACCTTTCACAGATCTGGCTTCTTTATATGAAGACTAATTAGTCACCTTCCACAGATCTGGCTTATTTATATGAAGACTAATTAGTCACCTTCCACAGATCTGGCTTATTTATATGAAGACTAATTAGTCACCTTCCACAGATCTGGCTTATTTATATGAAGACTAATTAGTCACCTTTCACAGATCTGGCTTCTTTATTTGAAGACTAATTAGTCAACTTTCACAAAATGCATGTTTGGGAGGCCTGTGGGCCTATTTTTGTTTTGTATCCTTATAGTGGAGCCTTGGAACTCACACTTGGACAACTGTTTCAATATCAAAGATGGAATCCAGTTCACCAGCCTTGACTTCTCTCTCATAATTCATCTAAGGGTTTCTTTTGGATGTCCTCATCTCCTTAGTCCGTTTGCTTGTCTGGTGATTTAAAAAAAAGCAGACACAAACAAAACTTTGCACACTTTATTGCCTGGCATATTCTGAATCTTTTTTCTCTGTCTAAAGAATTCTAAAGATTTTTCTGTAAAATCACATTTCCGGGGTCTCAAGATTTAATTCGGCTTGTGCATGTCTTTGACAACCTTTTACTGCTGTTTTGCTGGTCAACCATTGTCTGTTACTGTCCAGGATTCACAGTTGTTTGTTATAACTGGCTTTATACAGCAATGCAAGGATTCTCTTTCTAACCTCTGTTGAAACTGATTAACGTTTCTTTATTTTATAAAATACAGTTTGGCCTGTTCTATTCCGTTCTTTATCTCTGTGATATATCTTGCACGAGATGTTATCCATAGTCAATTACACATTGTTAAAAACAATCAAACAGGGAAGCTTTTTAGAGATCATGATTGAAAATAGAGAAGTTCAAAAGAGTCTAAAAATAATCAAGTAAAACACTTCTGCTGCATTTAATGAGAACAACACTCATAAAACTAGTTCTCACTGCCTTCCCTTCCCAGACAATTGTGTAGATTATCTGGTATCCATTTTTTTTTTTATTATACAGGAGGTCTGCACAGTAAAGTGGTCAAGCCATTTGTCTCACACTCTGAAGGTCCCGGGTTCATTTCACAGTACGCCATTTAGTTCATGAGTGCAATTTTTATGGAGATCCCTAGGTATCATAGCCAGAGCTACAAAGTTCGTGCTATGTTCGTCGCTTTTGGCAGGCAACTAGCCATTCTGCAAACAGAAACCGAGCTATTAGGAATAAAACCCAGTGCAAATTATTTCGATCCTCTTGACTTTAACCTTTAAAACTAGTGTTGTATTTGTCTTACATTTCATAAATCCCTGATGTTTTTAAGGATACTTCGAAGAAACATTTCAAGCTTCAACAACAAATAAAACATGAATTCTACACCACAACAATAAAAGAACAGATTACAGATAATTAATTCTACTTCACTTTAGTCTGTTCTATTGTCATCTTCATCATGTAGCAGATCCTGTACAGAACATCACCCTCATCACAGCACACACAAAAGCCTCACTGCACCTTCCCAACATTCCTGCCTTATAGACTTTTGCGCATGTCCTTGAAAACCTTTTACGACTATCTTTCTGGTCAGCAAATTGTCTGTCACTCCAGGTCTTTTAGTAAATAACTGTTCTCCCCAAAACCATTATGGTATTTAATATGGCCACGTATTTCAATTTGCTTCAGGCCTCAGAAAGTTGGTTGAAGTGGCAAGAAGGGACAATGTCCAGAAGCAGACAATATGTCATGACCTTGAAACCTAGGTCTTAACTTGAATACATCAGTCACAGTTACAATTATTTGGACATGTATGGCAGGTATGGGAGGCAAAGACCAAGAAACAAGACCATCAGGACAATCCAGAGTTTGCTGGAAAGACAACATCCAATAGTCCCCAAATGAAACAAGGTCAGAAAGAAAACTGCTGACAGAGAAATCTGGTATCTCTTTGGCGAACCTCTATACCCCCAAGGTTGAAGAACAATGACTAAGTAAGTCCTAAGTATTTCCATTTCTTCCCCCCAAAAAAGGACAGTACTTTCTATGAGCCAGTTCAAATTTAGATTAGGATCCTAAGAATGTCAATACTTTCCCTCTTTTGGTCCAGGGCACTCCAAACATCCTTCTGTAACACAAGTTCAAAAGCCTTATTTCTGCTTTACTGTTAGATTAATAGGTAACCTTGTCTTATTACTTGTATCTTCTACCGTGTTTCCACATATATTTTATACTACACAAATTATTAACACAACAATATACTTACACCAAACATTTCTTTCACTGTAAAACAGCCTGAACTCTTCTCCAGGATTTGCAATACCTCAAAAAAGATGTCACCAAAATAAATATTTATTAATGAATATTTGAGCAGATGTGGTGAGTCTGTGAGACTGAAAAACATTTTGAAGATAGCTCAAGAAAACTGTAGAGAAGGATTAAACAGTAAATAAGGAAAAAATAAATTTACAAATGAGGTATTAATATAGCTCAAAAACAAAATAATATCATCCTAGATCCCGTTAAATATTCCGTAAGATAAACTGCATTTTATAATTATTACAATCATTTAAAAAGCATATTTAAAATATATTAAACTTAACAGTCTGTACTTGTAAAATCTGTTACAGTTAATACATAAATTATGCAATATTAAACTACCATTTTTCTATCTTATGTGTGTGTATAAAAAGAGGGGAGAGAAAAGAAGGAGATGGTGGTGACAAAAGAGAGAGAAAACAAACGGCCAAACTTTACTGGTTAAGAATTGGGCATGCAAGCCCCTCTAGATATTCCTTTTTACTGTACTGCTTACCTCTAAATGTTAATATCTTTCCCATTTGTTGCTTTAACCAAACATAGCCCAGTTGTTTGGGTCTTTATAAATATTGGTACATTTTGCTTAACTCTTTGAGTCCCAAGGAACACAGCATATGTTCATAGGTTCCCATCTAGAAGCCCAATTTACGCATGTTGCACCAATTTTATGTTTCTCATTACTACTCCTTGGGCCTGTGATGCTAAACCGCCTTGGACTCAGTTGGTTAACAGGTAGGCCTTTAATTTTCTGTTTCATAAAAATGTAACCGATTTTCTAACAAACACCGTGAAATACATTTTATCCTTTTGTTATAGTATGACTAATACTACAGTTATTATTGCATACCTTCATCCAAGGCAAATCCAATATTTAGCTTCTCAAACTCTTTAGTTTTCACAAATTCTATCATGCCTGTTAAACCTCCAATCTCTTCATCTGAAATAATAAAGATAAACTGCATCAATTTCCGCTTATTCATAGTCAAAGCAGTAGAATAGTTAATCTACAAACTCAACACATTCTTGCTGGACAAAACTCCAGTATTGGAGATATATGTTTTTTAATACTACTAGTACAAGGGTTTTGCTTTTGTGATAGTATGCAAAGGTCTGCAGTACCAGCGCTTTGGAGGGGGGAGGGGGGGGTCTTTTTTTTTTTCAGTGCTACTGTAGTAGACACATTGTGGTGAGTACCAGCACTTATTTTTTTTTAAATAGAGGAGGAAAAGCACTGGTTACTACAGTTACTACTACCATGTACTGCTATTATGAGCTACTCCTGCTGCTACTCCTATTACTGCTTCTACTACTACTACCACTAATACACCTGTTACTATGTCTGTTGCCACTACTACTATGTCCTGTTGCTGCTACTGCTACTACTAAGTATTTATTTTTTTTTTTTTAAATAAAAATTTAAAACTGTCTCCAGTAAACATTACAGCAACCAGCAGGCAGCTATGAATGAGTCTGTTCAGTTCTGTAAGGGAATATAACAGCAGGAGGCTCAATACTAGGGCTGGTCTTACTACACAACAGTATACAGTCTGATTTGTGTTAAGTGTGTATCCAAATTATGTGTCGTCTAATTATTTCTTCCTTGTGACTTAACAAATAGAGCAGGACTATCTGTAAATCTCTTATGTTTTTTTAAAGTTAGTTGTATATCCTCCATGTTGCAAACTAGCCCCAGAATTTGTTGCATATTTTTTAAAGTTAATTGCATATCCTCTATGTAGCAATCTAACCCTAGGATTTGTTGCTTCTTTGTAGCTTCAACTTAGCTACTCCTCCTCCTACTTCTTCTTCTTACTGCTCACCATCAGTAAGTTCTGGAAGAAATAAAGTCCTGGACGTTCACCCACTTCTGGCCTTTAATCTTGTTCCAAGATTTAAGTTTTTACGTGCACGTCCATTTTACAGAGCTGGTATATATATATATATATATATATATATATATATATATATATATATATATATATATATATATATATATATATATATATATATATATATATATATATATATATATATATATATATATATATATATATATATATATATATATATATATATATATATATATATATATATATATATATATATATATATATATATATATATATATATATATATATATATATATATATATATATACCAGCTCTGTAAAAATGGACGTGCACGTAAAACTTAAATCTTGGAACAAGATTAAAGGCCAGAAGTGGGTGAACGTCCAGGACTTTATTATATATATATATATATATATATATATATATATATATATATATATATATATATATATATGTGTGTGTGCAGATTGTTGCCTAGGCAATTTTATGCTCAGTAGTTTGCTAATGCTCGCTGAACATTTGACACTCAAAACCAGTGACAAAATCAAAGCACTGAGTTTGCTGTCTAATCATCTGCAGCTGAATATCTTGGAATTGTGAAACTGTGCTCATAGATGCCAGATAATTTATATTCTGTAAAATATTCTGCCAGCTGCTTGTGTTTTTTACAGTTAACCTTTTTTAAGCATGTGCTACTTTAATTCATTCTGTCCTAAGGAATTGTTATTTTAATCTATGGTTGTATCTAAAGGAGTCAACAAAATAAAAGACTATAAGACAGGAGTTAAAATAACAAAGGAAGCAGCGCAGATTGGTGTACTACACTCACAAGACTACAAAAAGTTCAGAAAAAATATTTCTTTAAACGTTAGCTGTGTATTCTTTGGCCTTTTGTTGTTTTACTAGGCAATTTATGTTTACTAGGTTGCCACTGTTTCCTGAAGAAAAGTATGCCATGTTTGTCATACAGACAAAAAAACTACAAACATGAAGTGATTTGCTGGGTACTGAATTAGTTAATCACTGGGGGTAATTCAAGGCTGTTATTTTCAGTCTGTAGCAAAGTCATCCTAGATCAAAAAGAAACAATCAATCAATTGCACAATTTATTGCTTGTCAAATTTCACTGTATCACCTCAAGTGCATACTAGAGTATAAAGTAGTACACAAATTTATAAAACCATTAAAACTGGAAAACAAAATTATCCACTATCAAAGGTAACTACCTGTTTCACCAAGGCAAGTGCGGGTTTCCTTAATAAGCTACAGCAAAATATGGTATTCATTAAAGTGTGCAACTAATTATTTATGTCTTCTCTGTTCAAATGTACAAAGGGGAAACATTGCTTTCATGTTTATCCATGCTGTACCTGGACAGAAGGTCACATGGAATGTCCTCTTGAAACGCTTCCCTGCTGTTTTCAGTTTACGTATTGCTTCTAGGTACCTTTAGAAATACACAGAAAGCATTATATAGGAACTGCTCATAAATTATTCACACTAGAAAATCACATCCATTACAAAATAAATGATGTACCAGTAACCGTAACTGACAAAATTTAGTACTATTTTGTGATTTCAGATTAACAGCATGGTTTTTTTTAAGGCAGGGAGTTGCCGTGGCATTGGCGGCTAGATACCTGCCTGCAGATCGGAAGGTCATGAGTTTAGGTCCTGACGGAGCCAAACTTTTTCAGAAATGACCATGACTCCCAGGTCCACCCAGCCTTGAGTGGGTACCAGGTGCATTCCTGAGAAGTAAAGGCGACCAGTGTGATACTGACCACATCACCCACCAAGGGCAAAATGGACGCTAGGTACGGCCTCTGTTTTGAGCCGTGGCAAATTTTTTACTTCTGCCAGACAGTGGCCATTGCATTTTTGCTCCATTTGTAGACTGAAAGGATATAGTTTTATCGCCCAGCTGAGCTGAGTGCATGGCATGACACTGAGCAGCGGATTTCATGTGGAATGTTTTTCGGCTGTGACCAACATGGAGTGAATTGTAGATTCAGAAAATGGTGCGAAGCCAACTGTTGTCACAATATTGGTGGTGCCATTGGGGGATTAAAATTGATCGCATGTGCAACTGCTGATCTGTTGGTGACTTTTGCTACCATCCATGATGAACTGCATATATAATTTTGGACTGTTTGTGTTAGCACTTTGGATGGCTACCGTATGGTTTTAATGCGTGTTTATGCTAGACATGCTCAGACAGCAGTCTGTCAATCTTTCCACAAGGGACTGTGATAAACATTCTGTGTGTTTTCGTTGGCACAGGAGCGGAGCGACTATGGGGTGACCCATTTGCTATGAAGCTGAAACTAAGATTACCAAGATTACCAGATGGTCTACAAAAATTTAGGTCTAGCCCTATATTCCCAATATGCCTAAAGGTGTGAAAAAGGGACTTTTACTTTTTTACTTTCATTGAAGGTAAAGGCACAAACAACAAGACATTTAACATAGAAACATTAACAGAAAGAATATTTATATGAGTAGAGATTGGTTTCTTTCCTTACTGATTACACTAAAGAATTTTTGGTCATCAAAGTCCTGGACCTGGGGGCTGCTTCCTGTTGATATTAAAAGGGCACAAATCATGATGAGTTGGAAGCCCAACATATGGATGTCAGGTGAAGCAGTCATGTGCAGGACATGACGATTTCTTGGGTGAGCCCAGGACTTCAGTTATGTATTGGCTCTGCATTTATGGAAGCTTCATAGGGGATGGTGAAGAATGCACATGATCTGCCCCTGCTTCTTGAGGGGTGACCAGTTTACACACAGTTGTTCTCCAGGAGTAACACCTGTAGATTTTGGGACAAAGAGGACAATACACAAATGAGGCTACGTCATGTCCCACAAAAATGCTACCCAAGTGAAGAAACGCCTGATTAGGTCTGACATGTTGGCCAAAAGGTACAAATATGGCAGCTTTGGTGTAACAGGCACATGCAAAATAATGTTTTAATTGGTGGAACCTGCGCTGGGGAAACAGGTGGTTACTTTTGACAATGGTAAATTTTTGGTCGGATGAACGAAAAGAAGAAGATGACATAACGTGTGAAAGAATTTGTGAATGAAGAATCTGGTATGGATCTAGCAAGGAAGGATGTATGTTGAATGTTGTATTAAGAATCGTTATCACAGCACTCAGGACACCCCCATAAGCACTCCATTCCCATCTTAAGTAGCAAGCAAGAAGTTAACATTTTGATGGTACCAGTAACTGTGGAAGGATGTATGAGAGAAATAGAACAACATGTATATCATCAGTGTGCTATGGGAACAGCATCTACACTTTAAGATACTTACTGTGAGAGACAGAGCATCTATATGGATGCCTGGTATGCTATGATGTTGATTCCTAAATCAGTAAATCAAATCAGTAAACCTCATGAAGAACTTTAAAAAGTTTCAGTATTTGTGACTTACCCTATTCCAACACATTTCATATCCTGCAACAGAAAGCAACAACAACATCAGTAAATATTTTGACAAGACATTTAATGCTGTGCTACATGGAAAACCATAACTTTCATTTGGCTTAATTACATCTATGTGAAATTCAGTGCATCCTCCTTATTTTATAGGCCATTCATTGAGTGGTGTGGTCAGTATAACAATGGCTGCCCTTACTTTCCAGGACAGTTCTGGACAAAGAAGACAGCATTATGTATGGCAAATCATGAGGTGAAGTGCACAGAGAATGGCCAAACAAAATTTGTTTTAATGGGGGGGGGGGGGGGGGGGGGGGGGTTTTAAATGAGGGGAATTAGATATCCAAAAAACACCCCAAGATGAATGGTGACAACAGAGGCCAAAGGTGCTTCACTGGGTTCCATAAAATAGAACAAATGGGAGGAACAGTCTTGAACTCTGTGTGGCAGATGTGGCATAGCAATGATACAGAATGCTGATGATTTAAATGTGTCAAGCATCCACAAAAGCTTACTCGAAATGTCTCATTTTAGCCAGGCAATGCAAGAGAAAGAGTCAACAGAAAATCAAAGACATTTCTCCCAAACCATGTCTCAACTATTAATATTTTTAGTCCCAGACTAATGTTACTTTCACTCATTCCATCTTTAGAAGTAATTATTTCAAATGAGAAAGTCTACATTCTGTGCGCACACCATGAGCAAGAGCAAAATTGGATTACCATGACAACAGAAAAGTTAGAGGGAAAGAGAGGCAGAGGAAGTTGTTCTGCATTCATCTGAAGATGTAACTGTGTTGTGCCCATTTATAACATGGCTGCAATATTTACATCCAAATTATGCAGGCATTTGCTGCCTTAGTTAGCCTTCCCAGCATAGAGAGTTAAAGTCAGTAAATGTTAGGTAGTTTGGTATCATAACATGTAAGAACATCCGTATGTGAAAGACTGATAGTACCTAAGACAGAAGTCTGTGGGCAAATATGATTACCTACCAGCACCATAAATCATGGGCTGGAACAAAGGACCAAAAGTCAAAGTAACAACTGAGGCAAAGATATTTAATTAACAAGTGAATATCATGCAAGGAGTTATGAAAGCATATCATGTTAGAAGAAACCTAACAAACACACAGTGAGTCTTTTGGTATTTAATGAGTTAACTGACAGAAACCACACACCTGTGCACCCCTGGCAAAGATGTCCCCATTCTCCTCTTTATGGGCACTGAAGGGGTCATACTTCCAGTGCTCCTGGTAAAATAAAACATATCTGACAAGGTTAATTACCTTCATTATTCATAAACACAGTGCTGGTTATCAGTGGGGAATAATTATGCCTTATTAACAAGCAACCACAATGGATGAATACTGTGGCATGTTCTAGCTTGTCACCTAAACATATGTTGACTACTGCAGAATTTAGTACTATAACAGTACATGTGGGTTGAATGTTGAATTTGGAATCGACATCACAGACATTCTCACAAGTTCTCCATCCTTATCTTCAATAGCAAGAGAAGAGTTCCAATTCCGATGGCACCAGTAGCCATCTGATTGTATATCAGTCTCATCCTTCCCCTGAGTGTTAAGCATCATCCGCATTCCCTGGTAACTCTTCACAGTGTCATTCTCCTCAGACCGTAATGATCCATCTGCACATCCACACTGTGCACTCGTTCCCAAAGGGCTAGCACAATTTCTAGCTTGTCATTCATAAATTCACCACCAAGTGATGCAGAGCCGGCCAGTCTATCTGCCTGCTCATTTCCCAAGTGGGTTAAGATCCTCTATATAGTCTAGAGCAGTAGTTTCCATCCGTGAGTCAGTGAAACGAATTTAAGGGGTCCTAGACATCAATTGTAATTTTTTTTTTTAACATATTGGGTATACGCAGCCATTGTAGAGTTAGCACACAGTTTTAAAAAAACCTTGTATATGGTATTAATTTTGCAAAGCAAAATAATAATAATAATCCATAAATTGCAATTTTATGATCACAGTCATTTGAAAAGCATACTTATAATCTTTTATTAACTTAAAATATAATTTTATCTTTCATCGTTATTGGTGCTTACAACTGCTGCAACATTGAAAAACAACTAAATGTATTAAACATACACATGCAGTATATGAAAGACTAAAATTCCAATTATAACTAAGATGTTCCTCCGTGACATGGTTGCAAATTAAAATTTTCTCTCTTGGACTCTTTTTCCTCCCCTCAACTTTCCTGTTGCACAACTTTTCAGCATCTTATTATGCTCTCAAATAATGCTGATTATCCTCTTTCTACACTGCTGTTTGTGTCTGCCCATGAAATTCCTATGCATACTTTTAGTTTGTCCTACATGTTCCGATTCAAAAAAGTGTAGTTTTTTTTGTTTGCCCTGGTTTTGCTGAACATTTATTTACCTTCAATATCCTATATATGGTACTGAGAAGCAGCTGGCAAAGTGGACAGAATGCTGGGTTCTCATATGTAAGACCAAGTTGTGATTGCTGGCAAGCAATGATGATTTCTTCTGTCAGTGGTTTTAAAAAAAATATCCTAAACTGCACAGCTGATGGACATTGTACTAGCCATTCAACCTCATATCCTCAAGTTCATGATCTTCCTGTCCTACATCAGCCTAGGGGTAGTAACTACAGGCAGTAACAAGAGTTTGTTCAATGACTGGTTTCAAATTGGTCATGGATGTATACTAACTGTAGAATAGGCAACATAACCAACAGTGAAGTAAAAAGAAGCAAGCACACTTACTGGAAAACTGGGAACAACATCAGTATGAGAGTACAGCATAATGGATGGCAGCGTGGGTTCCAATCCCTCCCAAGTGATCAGGTCCACTACCCTGTTCTGTGGCAACTGTCAATGCATAAACATATACACTGTATCCGTAAAGTCAAGATGCACTTTTGACGTCCTTAACCACATGTGTGGGAAGAACTTAAATATCGTTTAGATGTGAGTAGGGAAACACATGGAAGCTTCATCGAAGTGCACTGAAAAGGTATGAAACTTGGAGAGTTTTTCCGTTCATTTGGTAAAGATGTTCCAATTCCATCTTGTTTTGTTGATTTCCTGTGACCGGTCAAGTGCACCATGACTTTACGGACAAAAGTATACACTTTTAATATAGTAAAACCCTTTTTAATAGTACATACCAGTTCTATGCCAAATCAAGCAGTGTTGTCATGCTTAACAGACAAATGAGAAGATAGTTTTGTATAATACTAGGAACCAGACAGGGCTGCCTTATCTCCCCAGAAGGGCTCCACAGACGAGAAGAAGAAAAGAGGCAGGCCAAGAAAAGTCTGAATAAAGAACTTGGCTGACTGGAAAGTTTTTAAATATGCAAACATGGAGCCTATCGCATATTATGACAGTCAGGGGGTGGGGGGGGGGGGGGGGTGGGTGGGGGGAATGTGATCTGACAGTCAGCAACAGGTGATAACCTAGTGATATGTAGTACTATATGACTATGATGATGATGAAGTCTTTTGGGTATATAGTCATCATCATCCTTATCACCACCACTGTCCTATTGGGTCATTAAATGTCAGTTAGGGCTCAGATTTTATTTCCCCTTTCCATTCTTTCATGAGTTTATGACGATGTCTCAAGTTATGTGACCTCAGTTATCAGCTCAGCACTCAACACACTCAGCGCTGTTTACATGTACCCTCCATCTACTTAGAATATTTTCAGCTGATTTTTCTTAAAGTTTACGCCACATAGTGTAGGTCAATCTGTCTGTCCTCACCCTTCTGTCTTGTGTACTGCCAGTTTTATTTGTCACACAAATGTTTCTTCATGACAAGATATCAAACAGATTGATTGATTATCTATTTGTCCCTGCAAGCTGCTACCTACAGGTTTACCATACCATCATGAAACCAACAATTTTCTATTTGGATGCAGACCAAGAAGGTAGAACCCATTTACCCCATTAAAAATCCTAGATACCTTGCTAAAGATCCTATATACCCTGTTAAAGATCCCAGATACTCTGTTAAAGATCCCAGATACCCCATTGAACATTTAGAGAAGTTATAATTAGGGCACCAGTGACAACTACACCAGCAAGTCCCTTGTGGGCATAGATAATCAATCTGCCTTCCACCATTCCAGTTTTCACAATGTACTCTAATAGTAGGATACAAAATACCTTTTAAGATTATCATTTCTTCCTATTATTATTAAAGTAAGTGCAATATGATAAAATGAAACTTGTTATTCAGTATGTGTCTTCTCCATCAAATTTAAGTTACTTCTGTAGAATATTAAAAAAAAAGTGATTGTTCACATAACCTGTAGCCCGCATACAGTATGATGCCACTGACTGGGTTAAGTAACAGCATATGTTAAACATATTGTAAACACATTTTATGTTAATCATATCTATTGTAAACAAATTTTACCTCAACTTGCCAATAGGTTAAACCAAGCTCATCTGCATACTTTTTGTAAAACTCTGAGGCTTTAGCTAAAGAAATAAGGGGAGATACACAAATTTCAGATAGACAATTTAATAAAAATTTTAGTAAGATTAAACGTTAATTATAACAGGGAGCTGTGTTAGATTAGTGATCAGATGCTCATCTGCTGACCTTAAAATCTTGAATCTGAATCTGCATTCCCCGTGTGGTTTCTGGGGCCCTATTATAAGGAAAACAAGAATAGAGCCACTGCTTACCCAAAAGCATGTAGTAAGAGTCGACTAGCTGGGAACTTCCTTTAAAGTCAGAGTGCATCTGCCTGAGAGGCAAGGAACCAGCAGTCTGCATACAAATGAATTACATCTGTAAAACAGATGCACACGCAACACTCAGGTTCTGGAACAGAACTGCAGTCCAGAAGTCGATGAACAACCAGAACTTTCTGCCAGAATTTACAGCTGGTGAACGCCAAGAATTAAAGGAGTATTATTCAAAAAAAATAACAAAATGAACAATTAAAATACTCTGGCAACATTAAAAGACATAACATGCTTTTAAAAACCATACTGGGGTAAAAAGTCGAGGGCAAGAAAGTAAGAGGTTGACAATATTACAAGTGGGAGGACAAGATCAAGAGACAGACAAACACCAGTCTGAGAGAGTGTACAACCGAGACAACAGCATATTGGAAATCCATTGCAGCCAACCTTTAATGTAGAGATGGCACCTGACTGAAGACATTTAAATGTTGAATCGACATCACAGCACTCAGATCATTCCCATATGCACTCCATCCCCATCTTCAGCAGCTAGCACAGAGTTCGAGTCTGATGGTCCTAGTAGCAGCCTGATTGTATGTCCATTTTGCCTTTCCTCTGAGTGTTGAGTGTGGGCTAGACCCCATGGTCACCCCATGCTGCCCTATTTTTTCTGGTCTGTAACATTATTTAAATTGCCAATAGGAAAACATTGCTCTGGAGCTGTAGACGATTTGGTAACACTTACCATAATCTGGATTTGGATGAGAGGTGTTGATCCGTAAATACTCTCTAAACCTAGTGACAGCAATATTCTCCACTGCAGCAGATGTCATGGTGGTTGATTTGTTGCAGATGAATTTTGTCAGTTTGTTTATACTTCTCTGGAGTAGTCCACAACTTCTGAAATGTTAACATGTTCTTATTAGCTGAATCTGACTTCATTTGTTGTGTAACAGTTTAAATTCATATGCTTAGTCCTTCCTGGTAGTGGCACAGAGAGAACAGAAAAAGCGCTTTAAGGACACTTTCAAAACTGCTCTTAACTCTTTTAGCATCAACATAGCAATATGGAAAGCTGCTGACCGTTCTGGATGGTGTACATCCCTCAGGCATGATGCATCAGCCTACCAGGTGGCGGAGGTTGCATAGGCAGAGAAACTGGGGCAGACTAGAAAGAACAGTATCGCTAATTCCACATTTACTTCGGTTTCTACCTGTTGTCCTCACTGCTCAAGAACTTTCCAGGTGCATATTGGACTAATCAGCCTCCTGCGAACTCATAAACATTGATCATTACTACTTTGGATGACAAATGATCTTCATCACTCAGGATGAATGAACAACAGTGGTACAGCAGAGTAAAGAGCAGAAAAGAGTAATGAAAGTAGATCACGAAGAGATCTGACTGCCCACATGAGAAGGAAAAAGTCAACTTTCTTTGACTGAAGAACATCATGACAGTGGGAAAGTTGGGGGGGAAAATGAGGCAGAAGTAGACTGAGAAAGAAGGTGTTGGACAGTCTGATATTATGGCATGTAAGAACATCTGTGTCTGAGTTGAGTGAAAGTACACAAAACAGAAGGTTGCGGACAGACACGACTATCAATGTTACATGGCAAGGACTAAAAGAAAAACAGGACCAGATTAGTACTTGTCATATCACTCTTTGAGTGTTGACTAGTCTATACAAAATAGGGTAGCCACGATTTGCTCAGTACATCTTAAGTACTGGAAAAATACTCTTTTCAATAACCATACAGATTTAAAAAGCTGAAAATGAGGAGACAGCAAACAATTTAAAGCATAAATGATATTTGACTACAACAGAAATGCTTATGAGCATCTTATTAAAAGTTAAATTATGAACTCCGTATATGGGGCATTTCATGGATTCTATTTGATGAACCATATAATACTTTATTCTATTTCTTACAGAATTAAACTAATCCCCTGCTGGCTTTATGAGCTTGTTACATGTATTTTATAAATTAATAATATTGATTGACACTCACTCGTAATTCATAATAAAATACTGGGCTACGATAAGTCACTCTGTATGAATAGGCTAATTTTTACTTTACACATAAAATAATTACTCCTGCAAGCTACGTTAGGGTATGTAAACTTAACAAGTCACATAACCCATTATCAGAACCACTTGTGTAAAATTGATGGAGGGTGGTCTAATAAAGAATGTGTAAATCAATGTAAGAAACTTGATGACTGGACATAAATTGACAATTTCATGGGCATTACCCGGTGTGCCCAGTCCTACAATGCACAGGCCTTTCCAGAGTAAATCTGCATATTGGCTATTTACTTGGCATTTTAACACCTCCTCTCCTGATTTCAAAGATTACATTTTGGACATATTTAGCATATGATGTCAACCAGGGTTGCCAAAGTTGGTACTTTTGTACAAATGTGGTACTATTTTACCCTTGTCGAGTAAAACTGTACTTTTAATATTAAGCGTGATGTTTTGGTACTTTTTGGAAATGCTGAGTAAACATTTTAAATGTTGGCATTGCTCACTGGATTCAATTAATGTTGTTACCTAGAAGACCAGCATCACTATGCCACTGGTCATGTAATTTCCCAGCTTGTTAAAAAAACATATGAATAAAGAAATTTGATTGGCAGCAGACAGGGCACTACAGAGAGCAATGTTATACAGATACAGTGGTAACAGACCTAGAGGTCGACCACGCAGAATATTGATCAGAAATAGAGACATTGAAAATTACTATATATGAAGCGAACAGAAGGGCCCGTTCCAGAGATCTCTTCCTCCCCTGATGCCGTGAGGCATTCCAGGAGAAGGGAAAAGAAAGAAAGAATAAAGAAATGCAGGAAACTAACTGTGCAAGAACAACCAACTAATGCTGAAAATGAAATTTACCAGCAATATTTTTATTTTACAATTTCCGCAGAAAAATGTGGAGATGAAAATTGTGTTCCATTAGTATCAACATTTATGCTTAGTCTTTTAGTATGACCTCATTCCTCTGCAGCTGAAGAAAAGGTCTGCTCTTTGTTTAACAGTATTAGGATATTTGTTTAAAGTCACTGTTCTTTGAAAACTTCAACATTAACCGCACACACTTGACATGCCATAATAGTTTTGTAACAAATTGATACGTAAAAAAAACAGAAGAGCAATTATGAAATGGACAAAGAATTTCAATTCTGATCAAGTATAATATTAGCCAGTTTTGTGTATGTGTGTGTGCACACGCACCCTTGTGTGCATGAGTGTGTGTGAGTTTTTAAGATATTTTAATGGGTTTTTTTTAAAGTACAAAATTTTTAACTGTGTACCTTTTTTGTGTGTTGTGGTACCTTTTCTAAAAACATTTAGTGCTATTCCCAAAACAATGTCGTCAGCTCTGAAGTTAATCCCATAACTTTAGAGAACATGTAATATGTATAGCATCAGGGATTTGTCAGTATCCACCCATCCAATCCAAACTCTAATGACTTTATCAGGTCTGTCCATACAACTATACAGGAACCACCTATGTGAAATTAATACGAGGGCTATCTAGCTCTGAAAGTTCTGGTTTCGTTTCACGGATGTGCCCTTCAGTTCACGAGTGCAGTTTTAACGGAGATCCCTGGGGATCATCCCCGGATCTATGGAGTTAGTGCTCTGCGTGGCACTCTTGGCATACAACCGGGTACAACGAAGTCAATCCTCCAGACTTTAACTTTTAAATCTTTAGTTAAGTTTGTGTCAATCAACAAAAGCCAATTTATGCCGGCATAAACATATTGCAGTTTCCAGGAGCAATGCACACATTAAAACTGGTGTTGGTTCTGCAACATCATGTAATCCATACACAACTAATTTTAAGGGAAAAAAACAGGCAGGAAACTGATGCAGTCAAGAGCTATTTTGTTTTAATATGGAAACTGGTGTAGCAAAGGATTAGATATGGTGGGGAAACAATGTAGATAAATGTCTGACTGATAAAGTCATGAACAAATTACATGTAGTTTAACTTGATGCTGCCAGGAATGGGTGTAATCAAGAAGAAGCTAAATAAAGCCGAGAGGCCATCATTCTCCAGATCTTTCTTTCTTTTAAAAATCAAACACAGAAGTGGAGATCTTCTTCGTGTTAACCAGCTGTAAACTCTGGCGGAAAGGTCTGGTGGTTCATCCAGTTCTGGAATGCAGTCCTGTTCCAGAACCTGAGTGTTGCCTGTGCATGGTTTCACAGATCTGACTTATTTGTATGCAGACTGCTGGTTCCTTACCTCTCAGGCAGATGCAATCTGACTTTAAAAGAAGCTCCCAATTAGTCGACTCTTAGGACATGCTTTTGTGTAGGTAGTGGGTCTATTATTGTTTTTCTATAATAGGGCCCTGGAATCCAAACATGGAAGCAGTGGATATAATTCTGACTTTTCAAGCTCACACTATTACTATTAGCAACTAGTCAATACCTATATGCTTTATTTATAACGAAGCAAACACTAATCGAAACATGGTGTTTCAAAACTCCCATACATTTATTTTACATATAGGAATATATGCTTGCTTGCCAGTGGTAACATATTACAAACCCCATCAATTTAAAAACTGACCAGGGCTCCCATAAGCCAGCTAATTTACAGGCCTGGGTCCCCTAGGATAACGGTATAACCCAACCTATCGATTGGACGGGGTTTCTAGGACCTGTCGCGGGGTGGTCCTTATCCGAATGGTAGCGCTTGGTGTCATCGGGTGTATACCGCTTGGTGTGATGTCCTGGTGAGGTAAAAGGTCAAGCAGTCAATCACAACGGCGGCCTTTACTTCCCACGACATTGCCAGCACCAGTTTTATGTTGGGGCGATCTTCAAACCAAAAAGGTTAAAGAAATTTGCCGAGATACGGAACGAAATAAAACTGCAGAAAATTAACTCTAACCGCTGTGTTAGCGTGGGATTCGACCTTTGTTTAATAACCCTGAGTCTCTAAGTAGTTAAGCAACCAATGACTAACCCTAATAATACTTGCAAATTATAACAGAATTCTTACGGTGTGCGTAATAGTATAATTATGAACAGTTCACAGACGTAGATGCTTACAAAAATTACAAGCAGATAATTCAAATTACACTACACACTAGTACACAACCAGGGAAAAAAAAGACAGCAGCTCTCAGAAAGAGCTGTAGTTTGTTAGATAAAATCAAACTCAACAAGAATAGATATGACTGCCTCCCAACATTGCTTACCGTGTCGTGTGTAGTGTGTAGCAGATTGCTTTGACACAGGTCCTAGTTCGGGACAAACTTCTAAACGCCATGGTTTGCCTGTAATCTCTCTGACATAAATTCGTCCCACATGAGAACTTTAACTCTTAGTCCACGGAAAAACATTGGGCGCCACGAGTTTCGGATGTTACTTGATCTTTTAGTAATGATTTGAGGATAATACATGTAATGGTAATTAATAAAACAACAACTGGAAAGTTTTGGAGTCACTACTAACCTGTGTCTAACACTCTTGTTTGCCGGACCAGTGGTCATATTTGTTGAAATTCCGCGTAGGTTGTTGATTTTATTGTACTTTTAATTGTCCCGACTTTGCAGGTCAACCCATTAAAAAACTTCTTCTGCTTCTCCTCTTTTTTCTTCTTCTTCTTTTCTTCTTCTTCTTCTTCTTCTTCTTCTTCTTCTTCTTCTTCTTCTTCTTCTTCTTCTTCTTCTTCTTCTTCTTCTTTTTTTCTTCTTCTCCTTCTCCTTCTTCTTCTTCTTCTTCTTCTTCTTCTTCTTCTTCTTCTTCTTCTTCTTCTTCTTCTTCTTCTTCTTCTTTTTCTTCTTCTTCTTCTTCTTCTTCTTCTTCTTCTTTCTTCTTCTTCTTCTTCTTTCTTCTTCTTCTTCTTCTGCTTCTTCTTCTTCTTCTTCTTCTTCTTCTTCTTCTTCTTCTTCTTCTTCTTCTTCTTCTTCTTCTTCTTCTTCTTCTTCTTCTTCTTCTTCTTCTTCTTCTTCTTCGTCTTCTTCTTCTTCTTCTTCTACTTCTTCGTCTTCATCTACTTCTTCTTCTGTTTCTCCTCTTTATTCTTCTTCTTCTTCTTCTTCTTCTTCTTCTTCTTCTTCTTCTTCTTCTTCTTCTTCTTCTTCTTCTTCTTCTTCTTCTTCTTCTTTTTCTTCTTCTTCTCCTCTTTCTTCTTCTTCTTCTGTTTCTTCTTCTTCTTCTTCTTCTTCTTTCTACTTCTTCTTCTTCTTTTTCTTCTTCTTTTTCTTCTTCTGCTTCTCATCTTTCTTCTTCTTTTTCTTCTTCTTCTCCTCTTTCTTCTTCTTCTTCTGTTTCTTCTTCTTCTTCTTCTTCTTCTTCTTTCTACTTCTTCTTCTTCTTTTTCTTCTTCTGCTTCTCATCTTTCTTCTTCTTCTTCTTCTTCTTCTTCTTCTTCTTCTTCTTCTTCTTCTTCTTCTTCTTCTTCTTATTCTTCTTCTTCTTCTTCTTCTTCTTCTTCTGCTTCTGCTTCTCCTCTTTCTTCTTCTTCTTCTTCTTCTTCTTCTTCTTCTTCTTCTTCTTCTTCTTCTTCTTCTTCTTCTTCTTCTTCTTCTTCTGCTGCTGCTGCTGCTCTTGCTCTTTATCCCCCAAAGGAGCATAAGTCGTCAACTAATTCACACCAAGTCATCCTCTCCTCTGCTTTTGCTTGCAGCTCACTCCATGTGCTCCCTAGCCTTTTAACTTGTATCTAGTTCTTCTCCCCTGTGTGTATTTTGTCTGCCTTTATTTCCTTGAACCATCTGGGTTCCAGTGTAAAGATATTCTAGATTTAATGTTCTCGGGTTTTTCCTCAACGTGGGTCCTATCCAACGCCACAGTCTTTTTATCACCTCTTGATTCACTGGAATTTATTGCTCATCATAATCTCTACTTCTGCGCGGGCATCTAAAGTAGCCCTTTCCATGCCATTAGGCGTATTGGGCATAAGTAAAATAAAGTAAAGCAAGGGACCCTTTTCCAGGCCTTCAGACGTATTGGGCATATAGTGGTAGTCCTATATATTTTATAGACTAATCGGCATTCAGTGGGTCGTGTTCATCATTATGCCGGCCGCCTTTACTTCCCAGAACTTTACCTTGTCACTATGTAAGTCAGTGTAGGTCTATCTGGAAACCAGTCATTTTTTAAAAAGACAAATGCTGTGCTGAAAGTGTCCTAGAGGTTAGTTGCGTATCCTTTACAGGACGTTGCAAAACCAACCCCAACAGCCCCTGGCGGTTGTGTGGTTTTTCTAGGCAAATTTACGTTCAGTAGTTTGCCATTGCTTTCTAGACGGCCGGCTTTCTTGATACCACTGTAGAAACCAATGCAAAGCGCATGGCCCACAGCTGCGATCGAACCCGGCATCTCGGCATTACGAAGCGTTTGCATCGACTTAGCCACAGAGCCGACATGTGTCACAGCGCGCTACAAAATTAATGCGCTAGATCGTTTCCAAGTTTTCGCATTGGCTCGCCGGTAGACGATTTCGTCGTCAGTCGGGCTAGTATTTTGATCTGTCGCCTTTGATCGCATCAATTCAGCAAGAGTCCTTTTCAGGACTGCTTGGTGGCGAGCAATGCTAAGCCATTTTATGTGGCGCATGTAACCTTATCACAATTATAACCAAAAGCTCCCCCTTTGGGTATTCTGGCTGAACATGACGATTTTTTTTTCGCGTCGCAACTCAAGTTGTTTCCAAGTTTCGTCACAAGTTGTAAAGTCGATACTTATGTGTTTAGGATTAGGGTAATTCACATGAGCACTGTGAATTTTGTTACCTAAGAAAAATGCAAATTATTCATCCCCACGGCGCTTAACGGCAGAGGTGGTTTATGATGATGATGATGATGACGACCTATGAAAAATTACACAACTGATGAAAATAAAGAAAACGTCTGTTTCGATACAACTGGGCAGTATAAATAATGTTTATGGTATAAAACATCAACGTCGAGATGAAATTAGGAGCCCATGGGAAACAAAAATCACCTTCCCAAGATAAGTAATTACCGAGCAATTCTGGGAAATACAACGGCTTTATAAACGCACTTTAATAGCAACACAACGAATGTCACAATAATCGGGCCATTTTTCCTCTAGGAACAAAAAAGGGTGCCAGTGTTAACCACAAAGTGTCTAATAAAAGGTGACGGGTGGTACACTCTACAGTGTTTATTACAGTAGTGTTTGGAAGGTCATCATCATCATCATCATCACGTGCCCTGCCAGTAGGCGTAGGCGCTCATGCATCTCCACAGTTCACGATCCCTGGTTTCCTGGAGCGGCTCTCTGCATAATATTTCTCCATGCCATCGTTTCAGCGCATCCATCATCATCTCTCTTGGTCTGCCTCTACCCCTCTTTCCACTAATCTTTCCAGTTGCCACGGTGCTTTCCAATGCCTCGTGTTTAGAAGGTAATGGCTTTAAAAGATGAGGTACATAAGATAATCCATACGTCTTTTTAAGGATGAAATGTGTTGTTATTTGAAGCCCCACCCTGGCTTTTGCCAGGGGCCGCAATATACACAGACCATAAATATGGCCAATTGTCTGAACGCGGTTTCTGGGACCTCTCCACGGTGATCCTCATCCACATGGTGGCACCTTGTGTCATCGGGTGTTTATCGCTTGTGTGATGTCCTGGTGGGGTAAAAAGTCAGTCAGTCAGTCAGTCAGTCAGTTATAACAGAGATCTATACAAGATGCCTGGATACATAGCAAGACCTGGTCCATCGCACATTTTCTGGGGGAGGGGGAGACAGCCAGTGCCTTAAAACGTGTGTATGAGAATGGGTGGGGGGGGGGGGTGGTGTTCAGGAGCCTGAGTTGAGTTGGCCCATTGGTTAAGTCCCCTAGATCAGCGGCTCTCAAACTGTTTTTTCCCGTGGCACATTTGTCGGAAAAAAAAATCTCAGGAAAGAAGAAAAAACAGTGCAGATTTAAAGTTCAGTTGTCTTTATTGCGATGAATGAAACTGTTTTGATGAATTTTTCATTATATCCTTTTCATTTTCATTTTTAGAAGTTCTCTCCATCATGGATGACCCTGCGTGTAGAGATAAAACGAGGCATTTAAAGATCTCTTAATCTTTATGTACTAAATCAGAATTAGTGGATTTCAGTGTCTCTTTAACACACGCCCACACACACACGCACACAAACACACACACACAAGCACCAAATGAGCACATTACCTGTAAATATATGTACACACTTGACCAGGCTAACAGTTACTACTGTACAGACCACATTTTCCCCACTTTAAAATGTCAGCCAAAATGAACCACAACTGGACTTATCGACTGCACATTCACGAATGTAGGTAGAGGATCGGTCGTACCACGAGATAAATACAAGGACAATAGTTAGCACGTCGCGATTGGCATTTTATGCAATATGAAAAATTTCTGAGTGTGAAACAAGAAATAAACTATTTTTGACGGTGGCGAGGGAAGACAACTTAAATTTTAACTTTTAAGTATCTACATGCCTTCTTGTATAATTTCACAATTGTTATCCAACTGTTCTGGTATATGCTCGCAGCGCCCCAGAGTGCCGCAGCACCCAGTTTTCGAGCCGCTGACTTAGGTGGTCTACTTATAGAGGTTCTACTACTACAGTCCCATTCGAGAAGTCCTGCCGATATTTCAAAAAATATGAAACTCAGAAACTGTTTAGTATAAGTTGTTGAAATTTGGCATTCAGCCTCTTAATGACCCTGTCCCTAAAAGTACTTGTTTTTAATGTAAACAAAGATCTAGTTTTCTTTTTTGCTGTTTTTTTTTTTTTTTTTTTTGGGGGGGGGGGGGGGGGGGGGGGGTGTGGGGTGGGGGGACGGCATATGAAAAAATCAACAGTCACCGATTCAAAGCAAACTTAAATAGCTCGCGTATTATAGACATTTCATTCTTAGGTCATACCCAGCATAAGTCTCATGTGAGTTGCGGATTTTTTATTGAGTGCGGAGTAGGCTATCAAAATAATCACAACGCCTCGCTGCATATGTTAACTGATTTCCAAACTATCTCCACACGTGTATCAGTTACTGTATATACTATTTTCATGGGTACTTACATTATTAGTAAAACAAAGATCAAAGTTATTCGCAGAATTAAGAAAACAGTAGCATGTGTGCATTTGTAAATTTTAATATCAAAAGGTCATTGCAGATCTAAGGTCACATGTAAAACTTCATGTTGATCCGTGCGGTAGTTTTCGAGATATATGTTAAAGTTTGGCGGTATGAGTTTTGGAACACATTATATCATTTCCTCTTTTTCTTCTTCTTTATCTTGCGTACTTTTTTTTTTTAATATTTCCGTTCTTGTTTTAACTTTGAACTTAAAAGCTAAGCAATTTGTATTGGTATATCTCAAATACCTACTTCTTTAATGTTTTGTGCACGCCA
>CAJHNH020001290.1:0-67500 GCA_905116865.2 Candidula unifasciata | reverse complement strand
GATTTACTCTCCGGGATTAATCTCCGCATTAGCCTCCCGGGAGTTAAACACATTTCAGTGTGTTAGCTGTGTGTAATACAGATTCACATTAACCACACGTGACAAGATTGCCAAAGTTATCTTCACGCTTGTGATTTCAAAAACATGATAGTTCATTAAATTTCAATGGTAACATCAACATTTAGGTTTTATAACATTGAAACACATGTGCACGAAAAATATTTATGATACTATCAAAGAGGATATAAAGCAATGTGGCAGTGCCCTATGAGAATGGAGAAATGTTCGCCTAGGAGTATTACAAAGTGATGAAGACACACACTTAAGCAAAAAGACAGTTAGATTTCTATCAGGAAATTAAGGTTTTCCAACTAGTTTTCCTTACCTGGAGAATGAAACCACAATGCCAAAAGTTCTGTCTCAAGCTTAGGTTTAAGCCCAACAGATGGCATGCTCTAGACAGAGTATCATTTCCAAGTCCTAGAGTTCACCCCTTTATAACTTCTATCAAGCTCCTCCTACATTACGCCTAAAATCATTCTCATTCAAGGATGTCACAGCTCCTTCCCGTGGGTGTCTATTCGCTGTCAGTCAGGGCTGTACAATACTTGTTTGAATTTCCACGGTCACATTCTACAGGTTCAATTAAGCTGGTCAAAGCTAATAGGCCAAGTCACACCTCCAGTCTACTTCACCTGTCAAGTTGTTTGCTAACAACTCCGTAAAATCAGACTTTGTCAATTCTTCTGCCCACACTTTCGGTTCCCTGTGTCAATATTAACGATCTCACCGGTACTCCAGTTAGGTAACCTCAGGGGGAGATAATGGCAATTAGCCTGAGTTATCTGCTCCTAATGGTCTGACTAGCAGATAAATATCTGACACCAACAGATGGTGTGCAAATCTGCAGACAGTATGTCTAAGCTAGTCAGCCTCCCTGGCGTCACAAAGACTACCTTAACACTTAACGTCTGCGAAAGATTCTCAGTGTTAGATATCACCAGCCGTCCAGAAGAATAAAATGTGTTCATTCTGGTCGCCTTATTTAGATTAAGGATGTATCCAAAACCATATTTGTCTGTATACTTGAAAATACATACAAACAAAAGTAGGTTGAGGAAAGACATTCTGAAGTCACCGAGCGTATCGTCACAAAGCGGGAGTGGAGAAGGCAGAATGGAGATTACAGACCAGAGAGTGACAGCATAAACCAACTCAACATTAAAGAACAAACAATAATTTTTAGACTTCGGACTGGACACTGTGGTCTACGAGCACACCTGTACAGGATAGGCATAAAAGAATCTGCTGCCTGTGATTATGGAGCAGAAAGACAGACCTCTGGGCACATACTACAGTTACTGCCCTTACCTCTCCCAGCAAAGACTGTGGATCTGGCCCAAGAGAGCCACATTGAAAGAGAAGCTATGGGGGACCGGTGGCGACCTTAAACGCACAATCTTATTTGTGACAGAGACGGGACTCGATGTTTAGCATGACTGATGTCGAACGCAGAAAAAGAAGAAAGGCTGGTTGTGATAAGAGCTCTGTTCTCTGAAAAATTTTACAACATGGTGGTACTTATCTATATCAAGAGGCTACCAAATGCATATGGACCTTCTATTATTCAGCAATAACTATCCATATCTTAATGATACTTCTTCCGTATCAAGAGGCTAATGTATACATTTACCGATGACATTAGTACCCCTGCTCAGGAACTTGTGCCTTGACTCCGTTCGCGAGCCGAAATGTCCGTGAGCCGGAACAGTGTTTCCATTGAAATCATTGCAATTTTATGTATGCATGAATACATGCATACATACACACACATACACACACACAAACACACGCACGCACGCACCCACCACCCCACACACACAAACACACACACACCACACACACCACACACACCACCACACACACCACACATACACCACACACACACCACACACACACCACACACACACCACACACACATACCACACACACACCACACACACCACAGACAGACAGACAGGCAGACAGACAGACAGACATTTGTGTGTGTATTTCTTGTTCATGTATATATATATATATATATATATATATATATATATATATATATATATATATATATATATATATATATATATGTGTGTGTGTGTGTGTGTGTGTGTGAGTATATATGTGTGTGTGTGTGTATGGGCGCGCGTTTATGTAATTACCTAACATTTAAGCGCACATTAGAGGGCACAATCTTTTGTGTACATTGACATCATATTGAAACTTTTTTGTAATGCCATTGTTCTACAAACATGATTTCTGTCATCAACATCGCATGACTAGTGTCATCATTGTTGGAGTTTGAGAATTAGTTCTGCAGCCACACTCCTGAAGTAACAATTACAAACGAAAACAACTGAGGTGCTCTGAGGTATGTATTGTTACAGAGAGAATGCGTATGAACATCTTTCTTTTCCCCTAAACACAAGAATAAATACCTCAAAAAAATTACACGCAGATAAAATGAGAAATTCTTATACTGAGTCGGGCAGCGGTGGGAACGCCGATATCACAAGAACGACATTCAATGGGAGAAAACAATGATATTATAAGTGCAATTCAGTAAAAATTACTCCCAGCCCTGTCTAGAGCGCGCAAAGGCAAACGGCTTGACCCCTTTATCCACGGATATACTAATGAAAGGCACCAAGCACTTGTGGAATGACTGGTTTAGTTTGAAGGGAGGATAATATGTTTACTGATATGGCACCTTTCCGTTTTCTGTACGACAGGGTTTTTTTTTTTTTTTTTTTTTAACGTATCCAGAAACCATGAGTTGTAAACCCTTTGGCTCGGTACTATGGATATCGCAACCCTTCGGCTTTGATTCCATTATAGGTACCGTTAATCTGGGAGAAATGTGGCTTTTCTGCCTACCCCCGGGAGTGAACCCGGACCACAAGGAGTTCGTCACCCGGCCGCCGCGAAAGTCAGGTTTAACCAACTTCGCTAGAGAGCCGGGCGTACGACAGGGTTACACTGTGCTATAGAGATTATCATCACAGCACTCCTGACAGATCCATAGGTGCTTCGATTTCCGTCACAAAAGCACCATAAGTATAGAACGACCAATGCCTGTACTGTGTTGATTGATGAAACATCTCGTCCCCTTTGAGAAACTTTCTTGCGTCCACCAGCCTAGACAGGGATACGCCCTTAGGCGGGCTCGTCGTCACAGTGAGTGCTGCGCATGGCATTGATAACATCTGCTTTAGAGTGACATGGGCAAGGGCGCCGATACGGAGAATCATGAAGGAAAGTTTGGTTCCCTTACACATTTTCTGGTTAGTCGTAGGGAGGGACCTTATTTAAAATTATATGGGTTTTAGAAGCATTAAACTTCAATGGTTAAGCACCAGCAAGGAAATCAAAATTAAAATCTTTAGAGCATGCATCTTCCCTGAAGCAACATACGGATTAGAGTCGTGGACTATTTCCCAGTCCTTATGAAAGAAAATAGATGCTTTTAAGCTGAAATGCTATAGAAAGATGGGGCCCAAAACATAGCCGTGCCATAAATATGGCCTAGGTCACAGATCTGGCGATAACGACTGAAAGGGATTTCTGAGACCTCTCCTCATCAGCACGGTCGCACTTTGTGTCACCAGGTGTTTATCGCTTGGGTGATGTCCTGGTGGGATACAACTACATACCTACCATTTTCCCCTTTTATTTAACCCGACCCTCAATATCATATTCTAATGAATCCATTCATATACCCCTATGTATTTTGCCCAATCCGATGCTGTGTAAAAAAAAAAAAATCATCACGATCAACGATTATCTGTGAGGGCGGAACTTCAGGTTACAATTGTGATTAGGTTTTTTTTTTTGTTTTTTCGTCACATAAAATGGCGTAGCATAGCACAACACTGAGAGCCCTGAAAAGGACTCCCGCTGTGTTGATGTGATCAAATGAGACAGACCCAAATACTGTCCCGATCGGCGACGACGTCGTCTCCTGCGAGCCAATGGGTGACCCGGTCGCCAATGTGTGGGAATCGTATGCCCAGCTTTACATACTTTTATATCTACTAATTAACATTCGCTATACAAACTTTACGTGGTTGTCCGATCCGGTTTACAGTGACCTGAGCTCCAGGTGTGTACGAAAATCACACCTGGTTTCTGACTTGGACCACAAGCAAGGTCATTTGTTTCTGATAACTGTATTGAGTCATTAATTAGGTGTCCGCTACGAAACCGATGGGAAGCTGTCTAGTGTAGCACCTAGATGCTGCGCCTGCAGACCCAAAGGGTTTGGGCTCCAATCCACATCGATTTCTATTTTTGACCCATGCTCTCTGTCGGCGTCTGTGGCGTAGGCGTTGCGAACGCGCTTCGTAATGCCGGTTTTGCTGCTTCGATCACAGCTGCTGGCGGTTTCTACTGCGTTGGTTCGACAGCGGTACAGAGAGCTGACCGTGCAGTGGCAATGGTAAACGACAGATCGTACAATTTCCCTAGATAAACTACAGCAGCCCAAAAATGCTGGGGTTAGTTCTGCAACGTCCTGTAAAGGATACACAAGCAAATTGTTGTTGTTGTTTTCTCATTTGTACCCAGTCTTAAAATGGGTTCCAGATCAAATGCTGGGAAGTAAAGGAAACCGGCGTTAAGTTGACCACATCACCTATCAAGGGCCTGTTTTCTATAAGCAATAGGAATGCCCGATGCTCCACTGGGGGTGAAAAGGGTCCTTTCCTTTACCAAATCGGTGGCTGGTGGTTGACCTTGCTATCCCTTCAGCCTTCATCACCCCTTGTGTAGTAAAGTAAAGGGCCCTTTTCCACGCCTTTAGGCGTATAAGGCATATAGGGCTAGACCTATATTTTATAGACTAATCGGCACAAGATTGGTGATGTCAGCAACACGCCGGCAGTCTTTATTTCCCGGGACTGCACCCGATACTAACTCAAGGTTGGGTCGACCTGGGAGCCAAGGTCTTGTTTGGAGAAAAAAAAAGTCCGGCTGCGCCTTGTGTAACTCATGTGTAAATTACCTTCTGTTCACATACTTTGCTTTCGTGGAACATACTTGTTTGAGTTAATGGTTAATTTTTGTTTACAATAGAATGCATGCTATTTCAGGAGTCGCTGTGGTGTAGCGGCTAGACGCTCGCCTGCGGATTGGAAGGTCGTGGGTTCTGGTCCCGACGGTACTTGCCTTTTTTTTAATGACCTTAATGGCTAGGTCGACCCAGTCTTGAATGGGTGCCAGGTGGAAACTTGGGAAGTAACGGCAGCCAGCAGGAAACCTGGGAAGTAACGGCGACCAGCAGGATACTGCCCACATCACCCACCAAGTGCCGTTTGATCTATAAAAAATAGCTCTAGCCCAGTACGCATGAATTCGTGAAAAGGGTTCATTACTTGTCTTTAATGTCACATTTCATGGAATCAAAATCAGTCAAATACAGTCCTTGCAGAGCAGTGATCTCCAACTTTTTTTCAGCTGGCCCAACTACCCCCCCCCCCCCCCCCTTTTCCTTTTCCACCCCCTACCGTCTCCTTGTTTTGGGTGCTTGACAAGACTCATCTCCCTCCCACACCCCTTCTCCCAAAATAAAAATAAATGTGATTTAAAAAGTGAATGACAGAAAGAAAATTCCTAAGGGCTGTTTAAAAAAAAAAAAAAAACATTGCAGAACAACACGCACATAAAAGATAAGAATGAGTCGCTTACAACTGGAAATTCAGTGTCTTTATGATATTTTTTTTTTATCTAATGCTGGACAAAACACAACGGAGACCACTCTCCATATCAAGCTGACAGTGCTGATTTGTTTTCAAGACTGCTAAAACTGAAAATCCATATTATTATCACTACAAATGCATTTTATTTCAAAATTGTTGTTGTTGTTGCTGTTCTTTTTCTTCTTCTTATCTCCTTTTTCTTTGTCTTCTTCCTCTTCTTCTTCTTCTATTTCTTTGATACTTTTGTCAGACACCTTATATCAGGATGATAGTAGCCCTGCAATCCAAATTTGCCTGTGTACCATACAGCTTTATTTTTTTTATTTTTTTTTATCTTCAAAATGTGTAACCAGAATTTATTCACATCAGCTAATTGAGTGGAATGAACTTGGAGGATTGGATAGCACCAATTCCAGGTCTGTCGTGTTTAACAGGCTTGTAGGTGAAGGAGAATTCACCCAAACAGTGGCCAACCATCTCAGCTTTATGCTGATGGAGTCTTAAATACACTAAATTATGTGTCTGTCAGCAGCATACAGTACACAGTGTTAGAGTACATGCTCGGCATTTGAGGGCGCCAAATTGCTGGGACACATCTCCGTATTTCTTATACCGAAAATCTTGAAAGATGTTGGTGTAGTGTGCTATGCCCTGATCTTAGTCCGAAAATGACACACCGTCCTTCTCTAGAGGGACGATGAAGTGTGTCTTATAAGATAGTTTTGTATGGGTATCCAGACCTGTTTCTTGATTACCTGGTTTAGACCGTCTAGGCAAAGGATCAACATCATGGCACAAGGGTAGTAATCCATAAGTGTTCGATTCTACGTCTGGCTCAAGCCTTAGTCCGAAGAATCTCAGCGCATTGCACGCACTCCGTAGCACCGGCAAGGATCCTGAAACATTTTAAGTAGACTTTGATTTTAAAATCTAAACATTGCCCAGGCAGTGCCTGTTGCCCCCCCCCCCCCCCCCCCCCCCCTTACCCCCTGAAAATCTTTCTTGAATACTCGAACACTTAGAATTATAGGATGGGGTTGGAGATCACGCAGTTCGGCATTTTCCTTCTTGACCGAACAGCTTCTAGCCCTCGCTTCTGCATTCCCAAATGTTGGTTGGAGAGCATCATGGGAAGCTATGTGTGTCTTTTATCTTTCAGAGCATGTAGATCAGTGAATAATTGTTAGCACAATTATGCAATTACTATTAGTCTCTGGTAGTACATAATGATCGTTTATCCCAATAAATCGTTTTGCCTTATTCTCGACAATCTATTTCAGCCTGTTGTGGGATATAAAGGTAAAACTCAATAACTTCAACTTTTCTTCTATTGCCGTCTCACTGATACCAGTTTGTAGCCCATTGTCTTGGTTTTCTGTATTTGTCCTGCACTTCTCGAGTGGCTTGGGTGATACGTTTATTCATCTTTTTGCAGGTTTCAGCTACACCGTTTACCCATCTCTTTCTTCTTCCCCTAGCATTCCTCCCAGATTTTCTGCTGTAAAAAGTATCATGTGCAGTTTGTTCTGGTTGCATTTTGACTTGATGGCCGAGCCATTTCATTCTTTGTGGATATAATCCAGACATGGTCTTATTCCAGAGGGATCAACTCAATCACTAATGAGCAACATGTTTACACAATCAGATGTCCGTACATCGGATAGTTAAACAGACAGGATCATGTCCAACGACAGCCACTATCTCCAGACATAAATGAGTAATTAAATGTTGCATGACATTGTTCCTACTACTCATTACGTTGGCTTTGATTTTGACAAAGATAACAGAAAAGTTATCACCAATGAGAAGTAGTCAAAACTCGCGTTTTTGTAACTATGTGAATGTCCCTCGGGTGTTTTCATTGTATGTCGGCTCCAAGTATAAGAGACACAGTAAAAATAAGACTGGCAAAATGGTTGTTTATTTTCCTGCGTGTAAAAAAAAAAAACATGTAGAATAGTTGGGGCTAAAGTCTACTCCCAAAGTCGTGCCCGCAGACTTTAACAAAAGTCTCAAAAGCTTTTATGTGGATCAATACGAAGTTTTGCACCTGGTCTTAGATTTCCCATGTCCTTATGATTTTATAATTTACTAACATACAGGTGCTGCTGTTTTCTTAAAGCGGCGAATTTTTTTAATCTATGTGGGACTAATAATCTGTATACTACTAATAAAATAAAATATACAGTGGACCTGTTTACATTTCCCAGCCCATCTACACATTTTCTCAGTCTGAACTAGGTCAGAGGGGTGTATCATTGTACTGCTTTCTTCGAAAAGAGTCTCTCATGTGACCTAGGTTGAGGCTGTGGGTAGGGCGGTTTGGGTTAGGGCCAGTTCTACATGTCTTAGGGTCGTTGAAAGCTGTGTGGAGTATAGATCACGTGACATCAGTGCTGATGTAACTGGAGAGAAGACAAAGGGATACCTCTCCGACGTAGAAGAGGCTGAGAAAGTATAAATGAAAGGGCATGTAGTGTGTAGATGGGTCTGAAAACGTGAACTGGACCTATACAGTTTTTGACACAAATAGTTTACTTCAAACCACAAGCCTAGAGATTGTTTTGGAAATAATTTCACATGTGCAGCAATCCACTGTAATTATTTGATAGCCTATCCCACATACAATGAAATATTATGTTTTTCTAACTCCCGAGAGGGTAATGCATGCGACTATCTGAAAGTGAAAGCCTATAAAGTGAGTTAAAATTATGCTAGTGAGATTATCCTGAGGGCGAAGGGTTCTTTGTTTTCATTTTACTAAAAGAGATTATGACGCTACATGGTGTAGGATACATTTTTTTAGAAGCCTTGCTTATACAGAGCACATAGATCAGATTATAATGGGGTCTGGCTGCGATGAGAGTGATGGCGGCCGCAAACTGTGAGCAGTGTCATCTATGTCTTCTATACCAGGGTCTGGTCCTTTCTGTTTTTTTTTTTTTTTTTTTTTGAAAACGCGATGGCGATTATGACTCTCAGCCATAAGCAGATGGAAATAATGGAAAGAATAGAGAACGAAGCTATGCGCATTATACTTGGGTGTACAAGAGATACAGCATGCAGTGCTATGCGCTACATTCTCGATTTTCCAGCCATGAAAGACAGAATACAAATTCTCTGAGCGCGTGCCTACCTCACAGTCAAGGCAGACACACATCATTTATTACCAAGTCAGATCAAGAAGATAAAAGGCAGCAGGTTAAAAAGAGGCAAATCGTGGATGGGTCAAGCGAGGACATTATTTTACAGGTATGTTCATTTGAGGACATAGAACCCGGCGATGAGTGGGTGCAAGTGCCTTCAGAGTGCAGTTCAAGCCTTGATTTTCGAGAACGTTCAAAAGGGTGATGCTGTCATTTACACAGATAGTTCTGTAATTCGCCACGTTAGAAGCTCGTGGGCTTTCGCGACTCAGTTTGGAGGGAGGGTTGTGATGGTAGATTCTGGAGCTTTTGCAGTAACTACAAGTAGTCTGACTATGGAGGTCATGGCTGTAACTAAAGCAGTAACATGGCTAGAGATACAGACTTTCACTAAGGCATGTTTTCTCAGTGACTTGATGGATAGAGAGGGACTGGGTCCAAAGGCAGTGGTTGGTGGCTCTACAAAGTTCACGGTTGACAAGGATTAGTTTCATTTTCTTGCCAGCCTATGTGGGTGTACAAGGAAATGAGCAAGCTGATACGCTTGCAGGTAAGGCTACTGTGAAAGCCGGACAAACCATGAACCAGGCTGATATACTGAATGCTCTAAGAGAGACAGAGACGTTTGCGTTAACCAACTGAGAACTGTGAATCTGCAACCATGGTCAGACTGCAAGAACAACATGTTAAACGGGGTGTTGCCTAACAAGAAGACTACGCGGGTAGTCAAAGAATATTATTATACCAACACAAAACTGGTGGCGTTAGCCGCTACACGCTGTGGGATTTACTGAGGAGGGGATCGGAGCACTTATGGACTGAGTGGTTCGACGTGCTATGAGGATAATCTATCGACTAACTAACTATGGTGTATCCATTCAATATTCGAAATAAGGGCGCCTTGGTATTTCGCACGCATTACCTCTAAAACATATGAAATTTGATGCACCGCAAAGGTCGCGTTTCTCTATTAACTTCAAAGATGCTAACTGTATATTTTAAATCGGTATCTGTTGTTTTGTTTTCATCTACCGCAAAAAAAGTGAAAGAAAAACTAGACATTTGTTTGCATTGTACTTATTTTCACATATGTTTGCCTACATTTTAATTATTTTCTTATGTCTAATTATTAACAGTTACGGAGTTCAACATTTTTAAGGTTCACCATGACTTTTGGAACGGACTATAGTAATGAAATAGCCGTAAAGGCATCCACTGTTTTACGTGTCTGTTGCCTGCACAAGAGTCAAATGATAAAGTAAAGGATACTTTTTAGGCCATTGGCGTATAAAACATATGGTGCTAGACAAGCATTTGTGAGACCAGTCGGCAGTCATTGAGTGATGTCGTTAACATCACATGAGCAGTCAATTGGTGGCAACAAAAATGTTTACTTCCCAGTAGATTTTATGCTACCAACTTTGGCTAGATCGACTTGGAAGGCAAAGTCAATGCAGAGTAAAATTATGTCTTTTCTCTCATTACATAAAAAGCACTGGTGAGAAGTTGAGTACGAAAGTTGAGTACAAAACTTCCGAATATAAACTTAGGTATAAAACTTTAATTCGAAACTTCAGTATGAAACTTTAGTGTGAAACGGATATTTGATGACTGGAAGTAGAAAGAAGCGGTTGTGAGTCCGGATGTGTTCGTTAAACACATTTTTCTTCCCATCCCCGATCCTCTTCACATTCGCCTTTTTAAAACTCTGGTGGAAAGTTCTGGTTGTCCATCCAGTTATGGATTTCTGTCTTGTTCCAGAACTTGAACTTTGTATGCACATCTATGTTTACAGATGTGGCTGTCGCGCGCCCACGTGGGTAAATACACTGATATAGTGAGGGTGTGGGTTTGATCCTTAACTGGACTATTATCTAAGCTATGTTGATCCTAGACAGTCCTGGATAGCCAAGAAAACAGCGAGTGGCTCGTTCCATGAAATAGAAGTTGCTGTACTTGTATCCACAGGAGTAGGAGAAGGGATAGATAGATATCTGGATACACCCACTGTGATATAATCCAGGTGCTCAGTTAACCCCTGCGACTGGTCTCCTCTCCTGGCATTACTTAAAAGCCCCCATCAAGTGATTTAAATATTTGTTAGCTGAAGTAAACTAATATGCACAAAGACACTTGAACCTAAGTACACAATTTACTCAACTATCATGAAACTCATCACACATGATTTATTTGAATAAATCGAAATTAAAATAAAATGAACTTGTTTAGGCTAGTAGAGTTGAGGGAGTGTGATTGATGACAGTTTGTACATATACTTAACTCCTAGTAGGAGAATTCACCGTCAGGACAGTTCTCGGCTTGAGACCCTGTCTATCTTTTCCAGTTTGTCGTCCTCACTGCTTTCTGCAGGTCGTTACACTCGACGGTCGGCAAATAATGGATGCCTACTAGTCCCTGCCCAATGTGGGAACTGGAGAATGAAGAAACAAGCGCATATTTGTAGTATCTGCTCTAGATGTACACTAAGCATGTATATTATACTAACATCAAGCATGTTTATTTAAATAAAACATTTCATCTCTCCCTCATGCTCACATTCACTCCTGTCCAATTTGGAAGGGCTTATGTCTCACATTCCAACTGTTACATCTTCTGCCTTCCTCTACACGTCCTGTAATGATAGTCAAGTCTTCTACGTCAGGTGCCATCTCTCGTACAGACTCAAAATGACAATCAGTCAGACAGAACCAGTTATGGAATCTATGCTTGGAACAATCGACGCGCCCAGAATGCTAACAATAGTTCTGGGGCGAATCAAATAACAAATCTCGTGGATTTACTCTCCGTGATCAATCTCCGCATTAGCCTCCCGAGAGTTAAACACATTTCAGTGTGTAAGCTGTATGTAATACAGATTCACATTAACCACACGTGAAAAGATTGCCAGAGTTATCTTCACGCTTGTGATTTCTAAAACATGATAGTTCATTAAATTTCAATGGCAACAACAACATTTAGGTTTTACAACATTGAAACACGTGTGCACGAAAAACATTCATGACACTATCAAATAGGATATAAAGCAATGTGACAGTGCCCTACGAGAATGAAGAAATGTCCGCCTAGGAGTACTACAAAGTAATGAAGACACACTTGAGCAAAAACAGTTAGATTTCTATCACAAAATATAGATTTGAACCTAATTTCGATCTTACCTGGAAAAATGAAACCACGATGCCAAAAGTTCTGTCTCAAGCTTAGGTTAAGCCCAACAGATGGCATGTGCTGGACAGGATCTCATTTACCAGACCTTAAGTTCACCACTTTATAACTTTTATCAAGCTCCTCCTACATTACGCCTAAAATCATTCTCATTCAAGGATGCCACAGCTCCTCCCTGTGGGTAAGTTTATTCGCTGTCAGTCAGTGACTGTACAACAATTGTTTGAATTCCCACGCTAGGATCTCCTGGTCTATTCATCTGACCAGAGCAAATAAGACAAGTCACACCTCCAGGCTACTTCACCTGTCATCACAATAAAATCCGACTTTGTCAATTCTTCTGCCAACACTTTCCGCTCACTATGTCAATAGTGACCGTCGGACCTGCCTTCGAGTTAGGTAACCTCAGGGGGAGATAATGGCAATTAGCCCTTGTTATCTGTTCCTGAAGATCTGGCAGGGGGAATAACTATCTGACACCAACAAATGGTGTGCAAATCTCCAGTCAGTAAGTCTGCTTGGTCAGTCTTATCTCTGTACCTTAACACTTAACATCTGGGAAAAAGTTGTAGTGTTTGATATGACCAACGGTCTAGGAGAATTAAATGTGTGATGTGGTCATCCTATTTAGATTAAGGATGTATCCAAATCCCTATTTGTCTGTATACTTTCAAAATACAAAGAAATAAAAGTAGGTTGAGGAAAGACATTCTGGAGTCACCGAGCGTATTGTCACAGTGGCTAATAGGGGATCTGAGACCCATCCTCCTCGCACCCACTCCATCCCTTTCCCCATGTTGTACCCTGATCCTTGCCTCATAACAGGAAGAAAAGAATATGAGCTGTAAGAAGAGAACGAAAAAGAAAACAAGCAGCAAGAGAGAAGAAGAAGAAGAAGAAGAAGAAGAAGAAGAAGAAGAAGAAGAAGAAGAAGAAGAAGAAGAAGAAGAAGAAGAAGAAGAAGAAGAAGAAGAAGAAGAAGAAGAAGAAGAAGAAGAAGAAGAAGAAGAAGAAGAAGAAGAAGAAGAAGAAGAAGAAGAAGAAGAAGAAGAAGAAGAAGAAGAAGAAGAAGAAGAAGAAGAAGAGTGGAATAAGAAGAGCGAGAGGGAGGAGGGACTAAGGAAAGAAGAACTTCTTCTTCTGCATTCCGAGTCTTTGAGGTTCATTGCTGCAGATATCACCCGCCTCCACTCATCTTTTGGTTGGTCTTCTCTTTCCAATTGGTGAATACAGTATCTCTCCATCCTCTTCTTGGTCGGCCTCGTGGTCTACGACCATTTATCTCTCTGGTATTGGTGGAGACATTATCTCTCCATCGTCTTCTTGTTTGGCCTCGTGTTCTACGACCAATATCTCCTTGGTGTATACAGTTTTTACTTCTCTGTCATCGGACATTCTTTTAAAACGTCTCAGCAATTTCAGTCTATTAGCTCTCATGATGCCAGTGATCAGTGGTGATTTAAACAGATTATGAAGTTCGTTGTTGCTTCGCATTCTCTATTCCCCGCTATTTGCATCTTTGAAATGTCCAAAGATTCGTCGTAACACTCTGTATTCTAAAACTTAAAATAAGGCTTCATTTCTTTTAGCTGTGCTCCAAGTTTCAGAGCCATATAACACGACTGGTTTTATCAACGTTTAATATATTTTGATCTTGGTGTTGCGAGACAGAGACATTGAGTTTAGCAGATGTTGAAAGGCATAGTATACATTATTTCGATATTTTGTTCAGCATACAGGAACATTTAAAGTTGGCACCCAAAGAGAAACAGGATTGGATGTGGTGGAAAAGGGTAGGGAAAAGGGGGGGGGGTTATAAAAAAGAAGATAAAAACAACAGCCGGATAAGTCTGCAACAGATGCAGCAACAGAAATAGTAGCAGCAGCAGAATAAGAAGAAGCTAAAGTCTATTGTGCTATATCTCTGATATGTAGCTTTGTATACCCCAATCATAACCAATCAATCAATCGACCTATTCATTACTTCGATGACATTCCTATTCTCCCCATACTAGTTCTAATTTCCGCGTCGGCGCAGACTCCACAAATACAGCAATTACAGAGTGCTTAAACTGATGACGTTGTACACGCGTGACTGCAGATGCTTCAAGTAGTGGGAACGTTGTTCCAGTGTTAGAGAAGTGTCATTCCTGTACGAATTATGTGAGCACATTTAATCAGCATGCGAGGCCGCGAGTGCTGTCGTGATTACAGAAGTGCGTGATAGAAAATTAGGGTTACAACCTCTACCTCGATTGACAGGAGGTTTAGAGAGTTTCTAGCAAAGTAATGGGTCGTTGAACTCAGATCGTTGAATGGGGCGGTCTGCGATATCGATGGACCGAAGTGTGTTTAAAACTTGAGTAAAGAGATTGGAGGAAAGGGAGGGAGAAAAGCGTACAGAAATGTTGGCTTTGGACAAAAGCTACAAGTTTTCCATTAAGCAATGGAGAAAATAAATTAATTTATGTGTGAAACTCATGGGTTATATTGCAACAAAACATTTTTATTATTATTAGAAAATACTGATAAGACCAATCTAAAGCATGCTATCAAGAAGCAGACAGCGATACAAGAGGGAGGATATCAAAAAGAGATAGATGGACGAAAAGCAGTTTCAGACAGTAAGTATCCAAGATGAACGGCGGAGCTTGTTGGAAACCTAGTGCAGCCAGCCTTTATTGTGAAGACGGCATATGACTGGCTGATTAATTTATTGATTGCTGCCGAGGTTCATTTGACTGACTGTGTCTCATTATTGGTCACCTGGTATCCAGCAAACAAAAGGTTCATAGTGGCAGGTGTAATCGTCTCACACGTCTCAGTAATTCTCTGAGGTTTTGAACAACAGATCAACATCGTGGCACACGGGTAGTAACCCATAAATGCTCCGTTCTTCTTCTAATTCAAGTCCAAAGAAGCTCAGCACAGTGCATAGGCTCTGTAGCACCGACGAGGATCCTGAAATACTTTAGGTGGACTTTTAACTCCAAATTTTGCCCGGGCAGCGCCGTTAAGCTACTCTTTTCGATTGCCAACTGCCAAGAGATATTTTTACGTGCGTAATAATGCAGACGGGCTTCCGACCTCATTACCCAGGGACCAGGGGGAATCACTTGAAGTCCAAGTCCATGTGAAAAAATCGCACTTCTTACCGGCGATTGAACCCGGAACCTCTAGCACTCGAGGCGGACACCATGCCTCGAGACCATGCAACCCCCTAGTAATTCTCTGAGATAGCGAAAATCGTCCATTTCTCTCTCGTCTTTTAACGGCAATCAATTGCCTCCCCGACAAGCAGGTCATAAGAGTCGACTAATTGAGGGCTGGCTTCGAAATTGGAGTGCATCTGCCTGGGAGGCACGGAACCAACAATATGCATACACTTAAGTCAGATCTGTTAAACGGATGTGTACGCAACACTCAGTTTCTGGAACAACAAGACTAAAGTTCGGAGGTGGGCAAACAACCAAAACTTTCCGCCAGAATTTACAGCCAGTGAACCCGAAGAAGAAGAAGAAGAAATATCTATGTTGTAAACGCGTAATGTCTGGAGCTTTTCTGTGGTCATTCTCTTGGTGTGGATTGTGTGGCCCTATTGAAGGAGAGAAAAGGGGGGGGGGGGGTAGAACCATTGCCCTTTAACAAGCATGTCGTACAGGTCGACTAATTAGAGATATTTCCTTTGAATTTGGGATGAGCCTGTCTAAGATGCTAGAAACCAACAGTCTGCATAACAATAAACTGTAAAGGGGATGCGCACGCAAAACTTAAATTCTAGATTAAGTCATGAAGTGGATAACAACCAGAACCATCCATCGGAGTTTACAGATGGTAAACACGAAGAAGAAGAAGGTGGTTATTTCTCAGCGCGTACGTAACTTAATAATGCAGAGACTTCATCATGCAGAGACCATCGTGTGTGTTCGTAGTGCCACTATAGGGATAAAGGGAGTCGCAGTGGCGTTGTCGGCTAGACCCCGCTTGCGGATCTGAAAGTCGTGGGTTCGCGTCCTGACGAAGCCGGACTTTTTTCAAACATGACCTTAACTCCCAGGTCGACCCAGCCCTGAGTGGGTACCAGCTGCAGTCCTGTGAAGAAAAGGCGGTCGGCGTGATGCTGACCATATCACCCACCTAGTGCCGATTGTCTATAAAAATATAAGTTTGGCCCTTTATTCCTAATACGCCTAAAGGCGTGGAAATGGGGCCTTTACTAACTATAGGAATGAAAGCACTGTATTTATGAAAAGGTAAAGCAAACGACCCTTTTTACACTAGATATGCTTCTGGTACATGATGCTGATGCTAGAATCGTATTTTATAGACCAAACCGCACCCGGTTTATGATGTGGTAAAAACACATGCCGGTCGCATTTACCTCCCAGGTCATTACTATGTGTCCTTAATCATCATCATCTTCCCCTCCTCATCCAGTGTATGCCTCTGTGTGTAGTTTTGAATTTTGTGTATGTGTGATGTGTCTCGTCTCGGTGTTTGTCTGTGTAAGTCTTGTGTGCGTGTGTGTGTGTTGCATCTTGGGTTATGGCGTGTATCTTTTGCCTTTTGTGTATGTTATGTGTGTTGTGTTTGTGTTTGTGTGTATTTGTATTGTGTCAGTGTATGTTGTGTCTGAAAGTGTGTTCATGTATGTGTTTGTTTTGTCTGTATGCTTCTGTGCGTATGTTGTGTGAATGCTGTGTCTCGTCTATGCGCGTGTTTGCCTATGTAAGTGCTATGCATGTGTGTGTGCTTTGTGTCTTATGTTATGTTGTTCGCCTGTGTGTCTGTTGCGTCTTGAGTATATTTTGTGCGTGTGTGTGATATTTCTGAGTTTGTTGTGTTTATGTTTTGTTTGGTCTGTGTGTTCCTGTCAGCGTGTGTAAGTTTATGTGTTTGCTTTGTGTATGTGCAGGTACTTATGTGATATATATGTATCTGTGCCGTATATATATATATATATACACACACGTATATGTGTGTGTGTCTGTGTGTGTTTGAAAGCATGTGCTTGTCATCCACGCTTTTTAAAATTTAATAGTCATATTTTGTGTTATGGCGTGTAAGTATAGCATGACTCATACATAAATGAAACAAATTGCCATGGGAAAGAATGGTGGTTAGAAAGCTTCAATGTGTAACTCTTTGGAAATAAGGTGTGTTAATTCGCTCGTTCGTTTGTTCCATCCTTTTGTCTTACTCTGTCTCTTATTCCTACATATCTACTCTTCCATCCGTCAATAAATCTCCTTCCTCTCTCTCCCTCTCTCTCTCTCTCTCTCTCTCTCTCTCTCTCTCTCTCTCTCTCTCTCTCTCTCTCACACACACACACACACACACACACACACGAGAATACGAAAAAACGGCTACTAATTTTCCTCCACTTTCAAGTGAATGATATATTTCACTCCACAATTAAGGTATGTGGACGACACCCACAAATCAACTGTTGTACCAGGTTTTTCCTCACTCTGGCTGCCCCATTATAATCATGACTACAAGCCCACGACAGATAACGTCGTGTGGGCGTGAGGCTGCTAATGATTTCACATAGAGCAGATCAACTGTGAGGCGGGTCCACATACCGCTAAACTACTAGATAACGGAGGCTGTAACCCTGACATTATTTTCATGTGGCAGCAGAGGGTTGCGACTTAGAGTACTTCTTTTTCTCCTCCCCTCTTCCTTCTCCTCCCCTCTTTCTCCTCCTCCTCTCCTCTTTCTCATCCTCCTCCTCATTCTTCTTCTTGTTCGGTCTCCTCCTCTCCGTTTTTTCATCCACCTTCTTTATCATCACTGTCATCATCCTTGTGTGCCGATATACGTCAGATAAGGCTCGTAGTCTTGTCCTGCTATCTTTTAAATAAAATCCGTTCGGTGAAGCGGTCGTGGTCTAGCGAATTGACGCTCGCCTCGGGCCCCAAGGTTGTAGGTTCAAACTCGCATCAAGCAAGATTTTTGTTCAAATATGACTTTGGCTCCCAGGTGGACCCAGCCAAAACTGGAAACAAGGTTAAGTCCTGGGATGTAAATGATGTTTAGAGTTTCATTGTTTGGTTATGATTTACATAACTTTTCTTTGTTTTGCCTTTCAAACTATTAACTTTGTTTTGATTTTCATATCTTCGTGTAGGCTCAGGTGCCCCGATTTAGAAGAAAAAAATCCACTGCTTCGTACCCAAAAAAATTTCGTTAGAATAAAGTGAGGTCGTAAATAAGGGGTAACTGCAGTCGAGCTGATGGCAAGAAATACTGAATATAACACATAAATTGACGAGAAAGCTCAGCAAGGAATGGGAAAGATTTCTTTTCCATTCCTTCCGTTGAGCTGTTCCGTCAATTGTTGTGTTATAATTCAGCATTCGTTGAAGTTTGAAGTTTGAACAACGGATAAACATAGCACACAGGTAGTAACACATAAGTCCTCCGTTCTTCTTCTAACTCAAATCTGAGTCTCCGAGGACGCCGAAGCACAGGCTCTGTAGCACTAGCGAAGATCCTGAAATACTTTGGGTAGATTTTTAGCTCTAAATTTTGCCCAGTCAGCGCCGTTCGACTTCTGTTTTCTATTTCCAACTGCCAATGGTTTTTTTTTTTACGTGCCCAACAATGCACACGGGCATCCGATCTCACTACACAGAGACGAATGGAAATACTAGAAGTCCAAGTCCACGTGAAAAAATGCCAGCCCTTACCGGGGATTGAACACGGCGCCTCTAGCACTCGAGGCGGGCACCATGTCTCGAGACCAAGCAGCATTCATTAAAAAAGGCAAATAAGAAGTATTTCCTGTAATTGGATGTTATCTCGTTAGTGGCTAGTCTCAATGTTCTAAACTTACAGCCGATAGGTCACCACAGAACCGTCCCATTGCCGTCCTAGTGGAAACTGGATGTGTTAAAACTGGATGTGTTAAAACTGGATGGGTCAAAACACACACACACACACGCACACACACGCACGCACGCACACACACACACACACCACACACACAATATATATATATATATATATATATATATATATATATATATCACAAGTCTGTCTACAAAAAAACACAACATAACGTGCAAACCAACTTTTTTCAACGGTGAACTCAAAAGACGACAGGAGCCGAAGACTTGTATATTTGCTTGAACATCACAGTTTTAGCAATTTGCAAATGCATTTTGTGAGCAGTATTTAAAGTAAAAACTTAACACACTCCCCCCCCCCCCACAACACACACACACACACACACACACACACGGCGCGCGCGCGCACACACGTACGTACACATCAAATTTAAAAAAAAAAAACAACGAAAGATTGTATGCTCACAGATGGAGGGAAAAAACAGGAACACAAGAAATAAAATGAAATAAGCAGGCAACAAATTGTTCCACGTCTGGTTTACCAAAGCAAACCAGAACCAATAATCAGTTTAACCCTTATGGATCGAACTATTTGCTTTCTAAACACGATGAACTTTGTGTGAATCCATTAGTGCCATTTGTTCTGTTTCTGTGGCAAACCCACGGGTACACTGGCTTTGTTGACACCTTGGCATGCATGGGTTCACATCAGAAAATAAAATAAAGAATACACAGCAATGCCTCGTCAATTCAGCATGCGTGCAATCTATTCATCTTCCGTGTTCCGCTGAATCAGGAATAGATTGCACGTTTTTTGCTTGATTGTCGTTTTTGCTGGGGTAACCTGACAGAAATGTTGTTTATAGAACTGATCACATATTGTTTCATCGTTGTTGTTTTTAAAGTCAGATAAACGTTTTTGCTGAGGATTATGTGACTGCAGTTCGTAGAACTCAGCAGATATTGTTTTGTTGTTTCTCAACTAAATTTTGATTTCTTCGTCCAAAGAAACGGGATCAGAGGTGGCGCAGTGAAATCAGTATTCTAAGTTGTAACCTTATGGTGTTAATTTTTTTCGTTTTTTTGAAGCCCCACCCTTCTGTTTTCAGGGGCGTTAATATAACTTAACGGTTGAACGGGGTTTCCGGGACCTATCCAGGGGAGATTCTCATCCGCATTGTGGCACTTTGTGTCACCAGGTGTTTTCTCGCTCTGTGAGATGTCCTGGTGGAATAACATTTACTTACTTACTTACTTACTTACGCCCAAAAAGCAAGGCCTGAAAGATGTGGGCTATTTATTCCAGGCGGTTGCAGCCTAAAATCTGAATAAGGCATGTCCTCGATCATTTCACTATGGCAAGTGCCGAATCTAAGTTTTCTTCTCTTTGTATACACACTTCGTCGATGTGTTGTTAATGTGACACACTTTGCATGCTCTTTCAGCTGTTACCGGCATCTATTTCGACTCATAACCTTTTTCAGCATTACTGTAATAGACAGTTGGATGAGAGGATAGGAGATCGAGAGAACAAATGCTGGACAGTTTGATATCATGGCATGCAGGATCATCTTGTCATAGTTGACTGAAAGTACACGACAATGTTGTGAAAAGACATGACTACCAATGCCACACTGCATGAACTTTAGAAAGAAGAAGTAACAGACAGTTGAGTGAGTACCGGCAACTTTTAGAGACATTTTTAGGGTTAGTACCGGCGCCTCTTTTTTTCTGCAGGAAAAAAAAAGCTACTTGTGTTATGTATGTGCTCAAACATTTCTAATAATTTACTGCTATTAATAGTGACCGCTACAAATGTTGCAGTTTAATAGATAACTAATGAAAGTTATCGATCTTCTGAAGTCACACAACAAGAATGCTGGGAGAAGGTTATTAAACACTAAAGTACCGGAGAAGGCAGTAAAACTAACACCGGCAGATAAGGAAGCAGACGGACTCTGGGTACTGGGTATTCAGTAAACACTTCGGGGAAAATTCGCTACGTGTGAGAGTACGAGTATGTGTGTGTCTGTGTCTTTGTGTATGTGAGAGTGTTTTCGTGTGAGCGTGTGTGTAACTTTAGGCAGTAACGGTGGAGTGTAAAGTTATTTTTGTATGTGTCTATGTTGTTGTATGCGTGTGTATTTGTTTGCGCGCATGTGTAGTTGAAGGCAATTGATGGCTGGGTAGAAAACGACGTGTGCGTGTGTTTGTGCGTATGTAGTGTGTGTGTGTGCGTGAGTGTTTAATTGTAGTCAGTTAATGGCAAGGTATAAAGCGATTTGTAAGTGTGTGTGTGTGTGCGCGCGCGCGCTCGCAACTGTAAGTAGTTGATGGCATGATGGAAACTGTTAGAAGGTATTGAGAGTTTGAGTGTTAAGTAAAGAGATATAAGGAGAAAGGGGTTGTCTGTGTGCGTGCGTGTGTGTGCAGACATATTGACGGGCAGATAGACAGACGCAGATGAAGTGAGAGAAGGTGGAGGAGAGAAAATGCTAGGCAAAGGAAAGCATAATAAAACATGTAACTACCGGTCTCCACATCCGACGCGAGTCTGCGCTTTGATAGATTGATGTAATTTACACTCACCGCTACAACGTGGCCCACTGCTGTAACTGACTGGGGAAAGATCGAGGGGGATGTGCGTGCATACGGATATGTCGCATGGGAACTTTGGCAAGATGGCAGGTCTATGTACTGGCAAGGGTTAGAACTATGCCTATCAGTGTCTTCCTCTTCTTCTTTCTTTTTTACATTCACCGGCTGTAAACTCCGATTATCTGGATGTTCGTCCACATTTAGACTTTAGTTTCGCGTGCACATCCGTTTTGCAGTTCTGCCTTATGTGCATGCAGACTGTAGGCTCCTTGCCTCCCAAGCCGATACACTCATTTCTCATAAGACAACACATATTCACTGATGTTATGAAGTAGCAACGAAATTAAGTTTATGGTTGGAGCTCGCCACAACATGAGGAACTGTATTAAAGTGTCGCGGTATTGGGAAACCTGAGAATCACCGCTCTACGAGAAGTAAGATTTTTGCGAGAACCAGGTGATGACTTTGAATCTGCAACAATAACCAGACTGCAAGAGTGGCATGTTAAAAGGGGTGGGGCCAGACAAGTGCCCTATGCTGGAAACCAAAGAGGAACAAGAAACCAACACTGGACTGGTGTCATCAGCCACTACACGCTGAAAGGGGGGGGGGGGAGATCTGTATAGGGAAAACAAGAATAGACCCACTACCTACCCATAAGCATCCCGTAAGAGTCGACTAATTTGGAGCTTCCTTCGAAGTCGGGGTGCATCTGCCTGAGAGGCAAGGAACCAGCAGTATGCATTCAAATGAGAAAGATCTGTAAAACGGATGCACACGCAGCCTCAAAAGAAAATAAAAGAATCTAATGTTTTGATCATCTGGTCAGGGGAAAAAACAATTAGCAATTAGCAAGAACGTATTACATGAGAAAAACTCACTCCTAAAGTCTATATATATATTTATATATAATATATATATATTATATATATATATATATATATATATATATCATATTATATATATATAATAATGTATATATATATATATATATATATATATATATAATATATATATATATATATATATATATATATATTTATATGTGTGTGTGTGTGTGTGTGTCTGTGTGTGCGTGATAAAAATGTAATAGCATTTGCTACACTTATTGTCGTATTACTATTCGCGTTGTATCTCTATCGCTCTCTCTCTCTTTTTTTTTTTCCTCTCTCTCTCCCTCTGTGTGTGTGTGCGCGCGCGCGCGTGCATGTGTGATTAAAAAGTGAACGGTACTTGTTACATTGATCACGCTATTATTCTCATTCCGATGATGATGATTTACCGGTACTAGTCAATCAAGTTCCAAAACCTGTCTCGGTCTGTATTGTCTGCGCAAGTCTGGGCCAGTCATTTACTGTGTATTCAAGCCTATAGCCCCAACCTGGTTGTGGTTATCTGTCATAATCAACTTGCGCTTGGTGATTCGTGCTTATTTCCTTCTTTCGCCCGGCTCTCTAGCGTAGTTGGCTAAACTGGACTACGCGGTGACCGGGTGACGAACTCATTGTGGTCTGGGTTCACGCCCGGTGGTAGGCAGAAAAGCCACATTTCTCCCAGATTGACGGTATTAATCATGGAATCAAGGCCGAAAAGTTGCGATATCCATAATACCGAGCTTAACAACTCATGGCTTCTGGATACTTTAAAAAAAATTCCTTCTTTCTTTATGATTGAATCTGTTAGTCATGGTGTAGTAACCTAAAAAAAAAGAGTTGTAAACATATGTTCTTTGCAATGCGTTGTACCAGTTGATTTTCATGACTGTAAGATTGTTCTTGATGCCGTCGTTCCATGCTTTGTGTGGTTTTCCTCTTGCTTTGTATTCATTGCGGGCATTCTACTCAGATACCGAAACACGTCACCTGTTATTTTTAATAATCAAATAGATATGTATTGATCGACACTCTTCTTCTTCTTCTTCTTCTTCTTCTTCTTCTTCTTCTTCTTCTTCTTCTTCTTCTTCTTCTTCTTCTTCTTCTTCCTCTTCTTCTTCTTCTTCTTCTTCTTCCTCCTTCTCTTCTTCCTCCTTCTCTTCTTCCTCCTCCTCTCCCTATTCTTTTTCTCGTCCCCTTTCTACTTCTTATTATTATTTTCTTCTTCTCCCTTATCTTTTTTCTTCTACTCTCCATCTCCAATGTAGCATAGGCCTTCAAACATCTCTCATCAGGTTGTAATATCTTTTGCTATTGCGTACAGCTCACTCTTTTCTATCTGTGTTTTTAGCCCCTTTTAAAATTCTGATGTTATCTTCAGTCTGCCTATAACTGTGTGATCCTAGCTCTTCCTCTGCAAAGCATTCAAGTAAATACTTCCTCTGCGGTCCTTCCCACTCCATACATAGTTCAAACATTCGTTGTGCGAGTTCTAGAGATGTTTCTATGCGAAAGAAGGTGCCTCCATGATTTGGACTCCGTTCGCTCTCCATACACCGCTTTATACTTTTAACTGTGGAAGACGTTATTCCATCACGGTTGGATGGCGATTTTGTATTTTGTTCACTCGACTCGTACATATACTGTTCAGAGCAAAAATAAACGGTATTTTCCATTGACGCTTTACCACTAAAACAGAAACGTAAAATCGCCATCCAACCGTGATGGAATAACATCTTCCACAGTTAGAAGTATGAAGCGGTGTATGGAGAGCGAACGGAGTCCAAATGAAAGAAACCTAATTTTGTCTAGCTGCTACGCCAAGGTGACTCCCCAAAGAATAGAGTGCACAACTCATTTTTACTGACATGTGTCGAAATATCTCGTCATGTGAAAGCTACAATCTCAGTTGGTGAAAGTGAAGCCAGTAAATTAATCCTAACTCAAACACAAAATCGACTACATTCAACAGTAACAGACAGTTTCATGGTTCAGTCCAGAATTATGCAGTCAAAAGCAAATGGTCGCCAACCAGCGTTTGGTAACAGACTGTTCCATAGATTTAAAAGAAAATCAAAGAATCGAATGTTTTGAACATCTTGTCAGAAAAAAAAATTATACGCCAGTAGCAAGAATGCACTACATAAGGAAAACTCACTAAAGTCAAGAGACCGACAAAGAAATAATTGGGTGAAGAGAGTTTAAGAGACACTACCAAAAGGCAGTATGACATTAATATACGCCACGCAACTACTTTAAGACAGTAAAGTAAATATCCCTTTTCGCGCTTTTAGACGCATCGGGCATATGGGAAGAGCCTCCATATTTTTACAGACCAATCGGCACTAGGTGGGTAATGTGCTCAGCACTATGCCGGACGTCTTTACTTCCCCAGGACATTCAATATGGTACCCATTTTAGGCTGGGTCGACCTGCGACGCCCTATACCAGTGGGTTTCGATCGCGGTACGTTAGAATGACTAGTCGAACTCGCAACGCCTAAGCCACGGATGCCGATAGCATACGACCAAAAAAAAACATTTTGTTTAATACATATAATTGCAAGCAAAGACTTTTCTAACTGTGCGGATGGCGCATAGTGTGTTTTGGTTTACAACTAGACAAGAATATTTCGAGTCTTTCTGCTCAACACATCAAATTTCAGAAAACTCTTAATTAATTTATTGCTTTTTACGAAATGCTAATTAGGGCTGGTTTATCTGTTCTCTCTCCCTCCCCCCCCCCCCCCCCCCCCCCCCCCCCAACCCCTTACACAGACACACATACAAAATTGACACCGAAAGCTGGCCGGTCAGTGGCAATGATAAACTACTGAACATGAAATTTGCATAGAAAAACAACAGCAACAAAAAATGCCTTGGTTGGTTCTGCAACGTCCTGTAAATGATACATATATATTTTAATGCGCGTTGTTTAAAATACTCATTTGCATGTGCAGTTTACTTTTCTGTGGTTTAAATGCTTTTTAAGGATAAATTTATGAGCCTGCGTAAATGTATAAGTCCTTTACTTTCTTTTACTTTCTTTTTAAGTGTAAAATAGTTTACCTGAAGATCAGGCGTTTACAGATAAGGGTGATCTTAAATAAAGGTGTAAAACTATAAGATGGGAGTAGTGTGTGTGTGTGTGTGTGCGCGCGCGCGCGCGCGCTCCCTTGTGTACAGGTAGAAACAATCTTCTAGCTGGCGATGTGGTAAGTGTGGAGTTGGAGGCCTCACATATTCTTGATCACAGTGTGGTACCTCTAGAATTAATGGCTAGAAAGAAGAGAAGGCGACGGGGAGAAGATTTTTAATGGATTATCTTCTGTCGTAATATGGACAGGCGTGAAAGCGGTTGTGATAACAGGAGCCCTTGATGGGGGGGGGGGGGGTTAATAAAGGTCGTGATGGTGGTGATGATGATGGTGGTGGTGATAGTGGCAGTAGTAGGATTAGTTGTATTGGTAGTGTAAATGGTAGTGATGACAGTAATTGTAGCAGTAGTACTTTATTAGTACTAGTAGTATTTGTTTCAGCAGGAGTAGTAGTAGCAGCAGCAGCAGTAGAAGTATGAGTAGCAGTATTAGTCACGGTTGTGGTGGTGGTAGGATAATAGTATAACTATAGTAGCTGTAAAGGTGGTATTGGTGGTGCTGGTGATGAGGTAACAGCAGTTGAGGTATTTAATTTGTTGCTGCTGTTGTTGTTGTCGTTGTTGTGATGGTGTTGAAATGGTACTGGTGATGGTGGTGATGATATTAGTATTAGTAGTAGTAGTTGGTGGTGTTGTTGCTGTCTTAGCTTTGGTTGCTGTGGTGTTAGTAGTAGCAGTATAATTGTAGTAGAAGTGATAGTGGTATTAGTGGATTTGGTAGTTGTTGCCGTTAGTAGCATGATGTATTTATATATGTATATTGTTGATGTATTTGTTGCTGTTGTTGTGGTTGTGATGGTAGCGATGGAAGTAAGGGCAGAATTAGTTGTGGTGCTGAGATGATGGTAAAAAGAAGAAGACGAGGAAGAAGAAGAAGAAGAAGAAGAAGAAGAAGAAGAAGAAGAAGAAGAAGAAGAAGAAGAAGAAGAAGAAGAAGAAGAAGAAGAAGAAGAAGAAGAAGAAGAAGAAGAAGAAGAACGAACGAACAAACGAACGAACGAACGAACGAATAAACGAACAAACTTTATTTTTAAAGTGTTAAGAATTGGGCATGCAGGCCCGTCTAACATTCTGCCCTTGGAGGCCTCTCTCCGTTGTTACATCATTTCATTCATTCGTCACGTAATAGTAAATATTATCAACAGCATCAAGAATATTCAATACAACACTTGAATGTGCACATTTCTAACTACAGTAAACAACAGTAGTTTCAAAAGATCTAGAAGAAGAAGAAGAAGAAGAAGAAGAAGAAGAAGAAGAAGAAGAAGAAGAAGAAGAAGAAGAAGAAGAAGAAGAAGAAGAAGAAGAAGAAGAAGAAGAAGAAGAAGAAGAAGAAGAAGAAGAAGACGAAGAAGAAGAAGAAGAAGAAGAAGAAGAAGAAGAAGAAGAAGAAGAAGAAGAAGAAGAAGAAGAAGAAGAAGAAGAAGAAGAAGAAGAAGAAGAAAGAAGAAGAAGAAGAAGAAGAAGAAAGACGAAGAAGAAGAAGAAGAAGAAGAAGAAGAAGAAGAAGAAGAAGAAGAAGAAGAAGAAGAAGAAGAAGAAGAAGAAGAAGAAGAAGAAGAAGAAGAAGAAGAAGAAGAAGAAGAAGAAGAAGCATGTTTATATGAGGTCAAAAAAAATGAAATATTGAATAAATGTATGAATGAATGAATGAATGAATGAATGAATGAAAGAATGAATGAATGAATAAATGAATGAATGAATGAAAAAAAGACAGAAACAATACTCCCCCTACTTCATTACCCCAGTACTTATGCGCGACCCTTCACCCGCTAAAATCGCGCCTCGGCCCCTGACGTATGATTGGTCTTCAGTTCACCCACGGTGCCAGCAGATCTCTCACGCTACCAATCTATTATCATTATCGCATTTTCTGCCCACGCGCAGTCTGCCATTGGTAGAACCGAAACGATCCATAACCAAACTATTCCTTGTTCTCCGGATCAACGCCAAAAGGAAACACCATCCCGCTTTTACTACTATCATAAACAGTACTATTCTTATACAGAGAGTCAGTTCTCAAGTGCATCTCTTTTAAAGTTGTTGAAGAGATATTCTTGTCGGGTGCCTTTAAGGTTTTTTCTTTTTTATGTAGTGAGGTAGTAATTTTTATTTTTATTAATTAAAAGTTCTCAAAAAGATCATTCACAAGTGTGTAGTTTTAAAAGAAGTAATGATAAGTATGTTTTTTTTTTACAGTTCTTAAATGGATAGTTCTTGCAAAAATGTCTGTCAAAAGCGATAGTTCTCTGAAAGTTTTTCTAAGTGTCACTTCTCTCGAATGTATATGTTTAAAAGTTCGTAAAGATATATTTGTAGAGTGCATTTTTTGCTTTATATTTTGTCTTCAACATTTAGCTGTCGCATCTATTTTTAAATTCTTAAATAGAAAGTTCTCTAAAGTGTAAGTTTTTTAAACGTTCTTAAAGATATAATTATTTCTACAGCATCTGTTTATAAGTTCTCCTCAAAGGAAAGCCTCGCGTTGTATTTCATTAATATTTGTTATCCAAAAGAAATGCAAGACTGAACTGAATCTGTGTGATGTGGTTATGGCACCCAACGGATAATTTCAATAGAATATCGTCAGTGCTTGAGATCTCGGTATTCTGAGACATCGGCAAGAAATGGTATGTGTGTATTTATTTCATCTTCATCATTATCACTGTCACAATAGAGTTTCGTTCAATATTCCATGTTTAGAACAGTGTTCCATGTTTCGTCCCCTCTAGTACATGTTTGCTTTCCTGTAAGTGTTCTTAAATCTTCTTCTTCTTCTTCTTCTTATACTACTACTACTACTACTACTACTACTACTACTACTACTACTACTACCACTACTACTACTACTACTACCACCACTACTACTACTACTACTACTACTACTACTACTACTACTACTACTACTACTACTACTACTACTACTACTACTACTACTACTATTACTACTACTACTACTACTACTACTACAACTTCTTCTTCTTCGGATTCACCGGCTGTAAACTCGGGCGAAAAGTTTTGGTTGTTCGTCCACTTCTGAAATTTAGTTTTATTCCAGAATTTGAGTTTTGTGTGTAAATACGTTTTTCAGATATGGCTTTTTTGTAAGCAAACTGTTTGTTCCTCGCCTTAGGAAGATGCACTCCGATTTCGGAGGACAAACACCTAATTAGTGACCCTTGCGACATGCTTGTCATGGGGTACTGGGCCTATTACCACCCCCCCCCCCCCAATCCCCAATGGGACCCGGGAATCTACACAGGGAATATTTTAATATGAAGTTATCAGTAATGTTATTATAGATTTGAGCATGGTTCTGCACTGGTATGTGATGTTTGCTGGTCGAAAGTTTTGGGTTCAATTTTGCATCTAGATACATTTGTATATTTTAACATATAATTGACCATAAAAACGGCTTAGGGCCTTATCATTTGCAGAGGAACACTTAATGTTTTAGCAGGCGGACAAGGGACATAGCCTTGGTTGGTAGCTGATCTCAGAAGAAAGCGCAGCTGATCTAGGAGTAGAGCTCTGACAGACGGACAGACAGAACACTGCTCTTCTTATCCCACAGGTTCTGCAGTATGCTTTGTTCCAAACGTATTGAAGTTACATTTGCTTTGGAGTTAACAAAGCAAAGAGAAGGATCATTCTGCATGGACTACGCATGGTCTTTATAATATTGCTTAAGCGTTGTGCTGTAGAGGGGAAAATAAGTTGCTCCTTAACGCGAGCTGTCCACAAACGCCATCGACATGAGATGTAATTAAACTGCCTCCACAAAGCACAAAAGAACGACATGGTCAATCAATCAATCGAATGTAGTCTCCAAAATGAAGGTTGGCTGCAATAGATCTCCAAAACCCGGTCTCTTGTCTTGGTAATACACTGTTTATTACTGCTGTTTCTACATCTCTTGTATCATTGTCTACCTCTTGCTCTCTTGCCTTCGAAGTTTCCCCTAAAGTATGGTTTTCTAAACGAACATGATTGATCCAGTCTAGAACATGTACCAGTAAATATTCCTGGAATTAAAAGAGGTCGTTTTATGTTGACCATATCACCCATCGAGTATCGATTCTATAAATAATACCTTTATGAGGTTTTGAAGTTTTGAACAACGGATCAACATCATGGCACACGGGTGTAACCCATAATTGCTCCGTGCTTCTTCTGTCCGAAGAAGCTCAGCACAGTGCACAGGTTCTGTAGCACCGGCGAGGATTCTGAAATACTTTGGGTAGATTTGTAACTCCAAATTTTGTCCCGGCAGCGCCTTTAGGCTACTCTTTTCGACTTCCAACTACGAAGTCATTTTTTATGTGCGCAACAATGCACACAATGGTCCCATCTCCCATACTACCCAGAGACCAGGGGGAGTTACTAGAAGTTCAAGTCCACGTGAAAAAATTCCAAGTTAAACGACCAGCGGCGATTGTTCTAGGACATGGAGAGGGACAGCATAATATTAATCACATCACCTATTTAATGCGGGTTTGTCTGGATAAAAATACATCTTAAGCGTAATATAAACTCATTGGGAAACATGCCAGTTACCAGTTTTCTTTGCGAGTGGATGATAGTTATGATGACGTTCAAACCCACCAGGACATCACACAGAGCGATAAACACCCGGTGATACAAAGTGCCAATATTCGGATGAGGATCACCCAGGGACAGGTCCTAGAAACCAAGTTCAACTCATAGGTTTGGTTATATAAGTGGCCCTAGCAATAGCCAAAGTGGGGATTTATAACGACAACCAATTGCTTTCGACATCGTAACGCACAGATTCACCGTCTCGCTGCTAGTTAACTTCCTGTTAGACTTCATAACGCACCTTGCTTCTAATACACATTAATTCTCAGGGAGGGAGTGTATTGCTTGTGAATAACATAAAATAACCCTTGAACCATTAGGTTCGTGGAGGTGTATTTATGGAAACACTAGCACATCAAACCCGCCATCTTTCTCTGTCTTGCGCTTGATGAATAAGTGTATGAGAACTTAGTCCTGTCCATTTCTTTATGATGCCATTCCAAGTTCTTCTTTGCCCTCCTACTCTTGGAACCCCCCCCCCCCCCCCACCCCCTCATTGTTCCTTGCAGTACAATCTTTGCAATCGAATTATGGCTCACCTCACTACGTGCCCAACCAAGCTAGCTTGCGACGTTTGTGAATAGCATCACCTTGCTGAGATCTGATGGCAATCTTGGTGTGGCCCCTGTCTCTATTAATTAAGCCTTGGCGATGACTATTTCCCTCTATTACCGCCAGAATCCGCCGTGGTTTAGCAGTTAGACACACGCCTGTGGATCAACAGATCGTGAGTTCAAGTCCCTGGTAGACCCAGCTTTAAATGAGTACCGGGTGAAGTCTTTGAAAGCAAAGGTGGCCGGCGTGATGTTGATTGATTACCCACCGGGTGCCGATTGGTGTATAAGAAAAATATATGTCTAGCACTAAATGAAAAATATGTCTGAAGGCCGGAAGAAGGCAATGATTACTACCAGAAATTAGTAAACGGTTCCTGATGTAAACTCGCAAGTAAAATAGCAGACGGGAGACTGTGGCGTCCTGAGATGACAACTTTCATTAATTACCAGTCACTGAAAATCGTATCCTTAGCCACTGGCTTTGTAAAATTATGGGTAGCAAGTAAATGTTCTGGAAGGTTAAGGCGACCGGGGAGATGTTGACCACATCACCCATCAAAGACCGACTGGTCTGTAACCCACAAAAAATGAGTCCAAAATCGTATGCCCAATTGGCTAAGGTGTGGAAATGGTCCTTTAATTACCTTGCCGGCAGCCGTGGTAGCGTCACAGCTAGACGCTTGCCTGCTTGCGCGACGATTTTGAGTTCAAATCAACATCGAGGAGGATTTTTCCACTTTCAGAATTGACTTTGGCTCCCATGTCGTCCCAGCCTAAAGTAGGTGCAAGGTAGAGTCCTGGGAAGTACAGGCAGCCGGTGTAATGTTTACTTCATCACCCATCGGGTACTCAGCAGAGTTATAGGCATAGGCATGTTACTTCAGTTGTCTGCATGGCTATTTTTAATAAACCAGTCATCTGCTAGTGGGATGCAATTTTTCGTTATTTTGCAGCCCGCTAGGGGCCGCAATATAGCCAGGCCATAAATACGGTCTAATGGTTGAACGCGGTTTCCGGGGCTTCTCCACGGGTGATCCTCATCCGCATGGTGGCACTTGAGTCATCTGGTGTTTATGGCTTGTGTGATGTCCTGGTGGGGTAAAATCTACTACTAATACTGCATGGCTTCTTTCCTGGTGGGGTACAGTACCGGCACCTTTTTCTGGCTGTTGTGGGGTTTTTCTAGGCAAATTTACATCCAGTAGTTTGCCATTGGTCCTGGACGGTCGGCTTTCTTGATCCACTGTCGAAACCAATAAATGGCGCTAGGCCCGCAGCTGGGATCGAACCCGGCATCCCGGCATTACGAAGCGTTCGCATCGACTTAGCCACATAGCCGACTCTGTGGTAAGTACAGGCCCCTTATTTAAAGATACTTTGTGGCGAGTACCAGTCCACTTTTATTTACTTTGTGGTGGTACCGGCTCCTTTTTTAGATACTTTATGTTTAGTACCGGTCCCTTTTTTGTATACTTTGTGGTAAGTACCCGCCCCTTTCTTTAGATGCTTCGTGGTAAGTATCGGCCCCTTTTTTAGATACTTTTTGGTGCGTATCGGTCCCTCTTTTAGATACTTTGTGGTAGGTACCGACACCTTTGTTTGTAGGAAACAACCCTGGTTGCCGCCATCAACTAGACCACATCCATCCTTATTCTCTACACCATAACGGTAAGCAGCCTCGCCTACCACAACTCCACCACGAATTCTCTGTAAAATAACCCTAAGAAAACACTACAGTTGTGTGAAATTGTCGAAAGCAACACAATATCTTGAGGCAGGCGCGGCTCGCAATCCCAGGCACTGAAACCCGTACCATTGCACTGATAAGCCAGGAAACTAACTACTATGGCAACCGTGGAGCTGGGAAAATAGTTAGGGCAAAGAAAACACCGTCTCTTTGTGGATTCGGCCGAGGGATTTATGTTTCCGAAAGCGGAATGCGCCAGGTAGAACTAGTTGGCCAGAGATAGCTCAACGTACGCTATTTCACCCGGCTCGTGTGTATGCCATTAATTGGCTCAGTGCGTTGGTGAGTGTAGAGGAGATAGTGTGGATACACACGTGGGGCAACGATCTTGCAACTCATCCATGCCCAAGGCAGTTGCTATTTTAATTCACCCAGGCGTGCAGACAGTTCCCCCCCCCCCCCCTCTTGCAGTTTCTAGATAATAATCACAATCACCACAAACATCATCATCATCATCGTCACCAAGCAACAGTTAGCGATCCATTGCTTGATGGGCATCAATGGTTTTTGTTATTCCGCGTGGATGTAGAAGTTCTTTAATGTCATAAGTCCATGTTCTATCAGGCGACCTTTAGGTTTCACTCAAGATCTTTTCATGCGTAGCGCCTACATTGGTAGTTTGCTCTGTCTGCGTTCTTACTAGATGACCAAACCATTTGAAATTCTGTTTCTCAGTGAATTTGCTGCATGGTGTAGTTCCTACAGTCTGTCTGATAATAGAATTTCTAACTTTTTCTCGGATGGTTAAATTGGTGGCTTTTCTCAGGCATCTCATTTCACAGGTGTTGTTGTTTCGTAGGTTAGCCTTTGATAATGTCCAAGTCTGGCACTGGTAGCACAGTGTTGGTATGAGTATGCTGTCTAAAAATATGTTTCTAGGCGCTCATATTTATGTTTGGATGTCTCAATAACGGTGTTCTAGACAGTAGCATTGGTAATTCTTCAATGCATGTGCTATTTTAATTCTTCCAGAGGCCAGATTGTTGTATCTGAACTCATATTTACTGGAACTCATCCACGTTTTACGCAGCTATCTTAACTCTTGCAAGTCTCAGGGATTTGTTATTTTAACTCACCCAGACTCTAATATTGTTGATTTTAACTCATCCTAGTCCTAAGGCTGTTGGTTTTAACCAATCCAAGTCCTAAGATTGTTGATTTTAACATATTCAAGTCCAAAGAATGTTGACTTTAACTAATTTAAGTCCTAAGATTGTTGATTATAACCAGGCACCAGACGGATATTATTTTAACTCATACACACTCCAAGCAGTTGTTATATTAACTAATCCAGTCCTCATATAGTTTCTTTTTTAGGTCCACATTTATGGCCCGGCTATATTTAATGCCCTCGGCAAAAGCTATGGTGGTGCCTCACAATAACTAAAAATTGCGTCCCACACGGGGACGACGTAAAATGAGTATTATTCTTAGAAGTTGAGTTGGCACCTTTTTTTTTTTAGACGATAGTCTTCCGTTATGCAATAGGGAGGCATGTATAACTTAAGTCGCCTCATCCCTGAAGTGGTTTTGGATGATTGTTGAAGTTGCGACTAGCAAGATCAGATCGTGTTACCAAGAATCTTCCACAACAAATGCAGGAGACTGCATCATCATTGTTACCATCAAATGCATTTTACATGTTTCTTCTCAGACGCTCACTGCTTAACCGGTCTGCAGTACGCTATCCTGTGTCCGTCTTCTTGTGCTAATTTTTTTTTAATTAATGCAACGCGAGCCTTGACGTTTTGTTCCCATAAATTCACCTCAATTGTGTATCATTCATGTCCCACTGGCTAACATCTTTAAATTCTAGTGGAGAACCACAATAAGATATTCTAGCCAATTTCCTTCTGACCAGTAGCGTTGTTATTGAAACTTTGTTAGGGCTCGACCCTCCATCCAATGAGTGTGTACTGGCCATCTGAGCCTTCCAAGTCTAAACATTGACGGGGCAGTATTCTGATGTTTGCTTTTACAACAACCTCAATTGAAGTCAGAACTAGTAAAAGTAATTAGTGTCTAGAATCTACAAAATTAAACAAACAACAAGAAAGGAATCATTTACTATAACTAAAATGTATGGGTAAATATATAAGCTAACATAGCTGAGGTGTTTGAGTCAACTGAGGAAGAATCAGTGAAAGTATGACAAGCGCTCTGCTGGAAAATAACTTTGTCTTTTTCGTATTATACCAGCCAAAATAATCCGCATTATGAAAAATTTATACGATTGTTCAGAGTGTGCAATGCGCATTTAAAATGGTCTATGTAACTAGTTGTTAGTGGGAACTGGAGTAAAACAAAGCTGCATTCTATCTCCCTTGTTGTTTGGAGTAGCCATTGATTGTGTAATGAAGAAAATTCACTGGAATCTCAAAGTAATCCTTAGTATGACGAATTAGTGTCCCAGGTCAAGAAGGCAAGGTAAACGGAGCAAGTTAAGTTCCAATGGCTGAGTGAACGATTGCAAGAGAAACCCGAGAGATAAGAACAGGGGTTTGAATGTGAGAGAGAGGAGAAAAGTTAGTTTGAATTTGGCTGTACGGGAGGAAAGTTGTTTGCATCGAGTGAGTGATGAACATGTGGTTGCTGAAGAACAGAACATGGTCACGGAACACAAGGAAATGGCAGAAGGAGACTGACTCTGATTTGTATTGTCGAGCGGTTTTGAATCTTCGCCGCTTTGAATTCAGATGCAAGATCTCAGCGTATGTGAAATGTGTGAACCGAAAGGTGGCTGATTTTATTATCCAGTTGTGTGGCAGCTGTGACAGTTTCGTGAGAGAGTATGAATACAACGAGAACACCAGACAACGAATGGACAACACCTTGGTTTTACGATAAAAAACTGTAATTACAGAGTAACTGGGTGTTGTCAATATATTTTTGCATCTGTTCATACCAACTTGCCATTGAGACAGATGGGAAAATTATATAGAAATGAGAATCATTGCAGACTGGGTACTGAAAAAATGTTAAAAAGACAATACTGGCATTGATTGGGTAGAGAATAGACAACTGGAAGATCAGGATTTCGCAGATGATATTGTTCTGGTGAGTAAAAACAACAAAGACTTACAAAGAAAGGCAGACGATTTGTCGTTTACGGTATCACAAATAAGACTACAAATAAGTTATGAGAAAACAAATATATTTAGATACCAATTAAAGATCATGTGGGTGTCATGCTAGAGACAAGACGAGTAGCTTTTTTGGATAGCAATGTTGACTCTCAGGGATATACAACAAAGGAAATTATATAATAACAACAATAATAATTAGAACTTAACCGATTCTTGAGCTCGCCCCCTAAAATCAGTATAAAAAGGCCGACTCCGCTCCAACATCAATCGTATTTCCTAAAGGTTTTCTTTGTGTCGGCGACACTGGTAGCTTAAGGCAACCGATGGCCACAAACTGTGCAGTCTAGAATGTTTATGTTTGCCCCCGACAGACAAAATGGTCATCGGCTTACTGAGGATTCAAACTAATATCTACTGAAAGTACACAACTGTCTATCCTCTCGGCTAGCAGTTCCTATTAACACCTATCATAAATCAGAATATTGTTACAGGTACTCCTGTCAAATCCGGACGAAGAATAAACAGCCTTGGACGACATAGTCAGAGTTCTCTCCCTTGGCCGCACTCCAAACAGTGATCGGAAAAGCCACAACGAAACAAAGAAGACAGTCACGTCGACATCAGGGCTGCCATTGCTTGGTTGTTTCCCCCAGATCCGGGTTTTTTTCGACGCTGCAGGGCAATTCTTGGTGTTTTTTTGGGTGTGTTTTGTTTGTTGGCGTTTGCCGAATTATATGCTTTAATGATCGATAAATTTGCGTGGTTAGGGGGTAGGGGTTTGGGTTAGGGAGTAGGATTAGGGTTAGCGGTAGGGTTAGGTTTAGCGTTAGATTTGACAATTTTGACGCCGGAGTTCCTTATAATCGCGCACAGTCCCATACACACACACAAACAATCGAGGGCCTCTGGATGCTGGTTAAACGCACAATTCGCCAACGATTGGGGGCACCAGTCGCACGCTATTGGCGTCATATTTGGCAGAGTTTCAGTGGCGCCACTCCCACAAACATCATATTGTCGGCCAGTATTTCCAAATCCTACGTCAAAATTTTCACATCTAACCCTAACCCTACCCCTAACCCTAACCCTACCCCTAACCCTGCCCCTAAACCTAACCCTAACCCTACCCCTAACCCTAACCCTACCCCTAACCCTAACCCTAACCCTAACCCTACCCCTAACCCTACCCCTAACCCTACCCCTAACCCTACCCCTAACCCTAACCCTAACCCTACCCCTACCCCTAACACTACCCCTACCCCTAACCCTAACCCTACCCCTAACCCTACCCCTAACCCTACCCCTACCCCTAACCCTACCCCTAACCCTACCCCTAACCCTAACCCTAACCCTAACCTTAACCCTACCCCTAACCCTAACCCTACCCCTAACTCTAACCCAACAACCGCATGATGATGACTACACAACCATTCACAATGCCTCACGAAACCGTACGCAGCCCTACACGCAACCGCAGGATGATAGGTAAGTGTGTCGTTTATTTCGTTTGTTTTCCGATTACTGTTCGGAGTGCGGCCAAGGGAGAGAACTCTGACTAACTCGTCCACGGCTGTTTATTCTTCGTCCGGATTTGACAGGAGAGCCTTTGTAACATATGCTTGTCACGTCACATTCTGTGGCTTATGTGTTGCTACCCACTTCCTTTGTTAGCTGATGAAGGCTAATCGCCGCAACGCCCTTTATTTGTTCATTGTAAATGATTTTGTAAAGCTGACGCGACTGTGTGACCAATTAGCTCGCTGGTAGACGACTTCATCGCTGGACGGGACAGTATTTGGGTCTGGGTTTGATCACATCAATACTGTAGGAGTCCTTTTCATGGCTCTTGGTGGCGTACCCTGCTGAGCCATTTTCTATGGTGCACATAACCTACTCACAATTATAACCTAAAGCTTTCCCTTCAGGGATGCTGATTGAATGTAACGTTTATTTTAAGCAAAGCAACGCAACAGAACTATTTGTTTTTTCTTACCCATTTCCTTCTCATCCCTCTAATGTCCTGGACTTCGTAATTCTAGGGGGCCGGGTTCGATCTCAGCCGCCGGCTATTTAGCAGCAGACCGCCTTGCGTTGGTGTCGACAGCAGTGTCAAGATCTGACCGTTTAGACAACGATGGAAATTTACTCAATGTGAGACTGCGTAATGAAATCACAAGCAGTTAAAAAAAAAACGCTTGCGTTTGGTTCTGCAGCGTCCTGTTAACGACACATAGCTCAATTACCTGCCTTATGCTCCGAGATATGTAGATATATACTTTTCCACAGAAGCGCCACAACAATGAAATATTTCAGGGAAAAAAAAAAAGGGGGGGGGGGGGGGGGGGTCCTCGGTCCCCTCACGGGTCTCTAGGGTCGAGAGTGGAGGCGGGGTGCTTACGGAGTTTAAGCCTTGTTTCGTATTAAAACTATATTAATAATAATCATAATAATAATAGTAGCAATAATGTTTGCTGAGTGCCTAATAAATATAATAAATAGGCGTGGAAATGTTGGGCTAGACCTACCATTGTATAGACCAGTCGGCACTTGGTGGGTGATGTGGTCAGTATCATGCCGACCACCTTTACTTCCTGCACCTGATACACACTTAAGAATGGGTCGACCTTGGAGTCAACTTCATTTTGGAGGGAAAAAAATCCTGTTTCGTCAGGACACGAACCCATAACCTTCGGATCCGCAGGCGGACGTCTAGCCGCCAACGCCACGGCGACTCCCAAATATAATAATAAATTCAGAACTTATATATATATATATGTGTGTATGTATATATATATATGTATATATATATATATATATATATATATATATATATATATATATAGAGAGAGAGAGAGAGAGAGAGAGAGAGAGAGAGAGGGAGAGAGAGATAGAAAGAGAGAGAGATAGAGAGAGATAGAGGGAGAGATAGAGAGAGAGATAGAGAGATAGAAAGATAGAGAGTGAGGGAGAGAGAGAGGGGGAGAGAGAGATAGAGAGGGAGATAGAGAGAGAGAATGATAAAGAGAGAGAGAGAGAGAGAGAGAGAGAGATAAAGAGAGAGTGTAATGTGCTCATCTAGGGGCATGTATTGTTTACATTGCTTTCAGACGAACAGTGAGTTGAAACGACACAGCATGAACGAATATTGAGTTCTTTGCTTTTATTCGTTGAATCGCCAGTTATCGCAAACATACATTCATGCTTCCTCGTGCTCGACTTGCTTGGCTGAATCTAGCGACCTGGACGGACTTCCCACACACTACAGGAATTTATCAGCGCCTCTCGAACCATCCATCTATACTTCATGGACTCTGATATCTGACATTACGACGTATGGAAAACATTCAGTCCTCCTATTGAAATATAACGTTCACTTCACAAATCATTTATTCTTCTCAGGCGTTCATTCACGCGTCCTCTCTCAGTCAGGGCAGAACTTCAACTCTCTTACTTCAGTCTCTCGGTTCACGTCTTCCGTTCACGTCTCATGCTTTTCTTGTGTCTCTCCTTCGTTTACCATGAGACACACGAGACTCACTTCTCCCGTTTTCTCTTCTCTCACGGGTCCTCCGACCTTTTTCTCCCCATCGGGAACTCTCTGGGGTTTCCCTGGGAATTCACAACATTACAATCTCCCCCTCCCTTCTAGTAAAAAAAAATTTAACCTTACAATTTTTTTTTCTATTACTTTATCTTTAGGTTATAATTTTAAAGGTTTGGGAATACTTTAATGTAATGATGTGGATTACCTAATAATCATTTTGGGTTTTAATGGTTACTTCCCTTTTGATAGGTTTTACATTATTTCCCTTTGTCACATTACCAGTTATAAGTACCAATAAGTACCAAGTGGCTTAATGGGAAACAACCATTCAGGCACTCTCTTCCAAGTGCGGTAGTCCATATAGGCTCTGCGTATTAACCCCATGCCATCCCACAGTCTGTATAAAACAGAACAACAATTCTGGTACTCTCTTTCAAGTACTGAAGTCCATATCGGCTATGGAACAGAAATGTAGAAAACCCGCAAAGTCCCACCCTCACCGTTGGACTCATGGCTACTGTCACTGGTTTATGTTTCAATTAGAAACCTATGTTTCCCTATTTAGGATTTCGAACTCAATCCCTTGGATTATGTTGCGTAAATTACCCATTACTTTTCCGAAAAAGTATTGTTATTCCCTTTCTATATCATAGTAATTACCCTATTACATGTTTTACAACCTATATTTTCACCAATAAATTTATCTAAACAACATATGTAATCATTATTAAACCTTATTTCAACATGCTGTAACATCTTCATTGTCATAATCATCATCATTATTGTCATCATCATCATCTTTATCATCATCATCATCATCATCATCATCATCATTCTCCTCATTATAGTCACCATTGTCACCGTATATTGTTACCTACTTACAAATGTAACATACATAAAAATCATCAGTTAAGCTATGTTTACATATTTCATTCATTCAACCATATTCTTTCCTGTAATTCAGGATTTCCCCAGGTAATACATACAATACAAAATTGAATCTATGTTTATAATCTGGACATCACGTCGGGTAGATGGTTTTCAATGCCCTTAATGTGTTCTATCTTGAACTGAAATTGGGATAATAATAACGCCCATCTGTATACTCTTGCGTTATTTGTTGCATCCATTGTTAACAATTTTGTCAGGCCTAAGTTATCAGTCAGAATAATGAATTCCTTTCCTATCAAGAATTTTTGGAATTTTTTAAAGGCTGATAACCAGAGCGAGAGCCTCTTTTTCAAAAGTACTGTATTTCTGTTGGGTGGAATTAAGTTTCTGTGAAAGATATAGAACCGGAAGAAGAGTACCGGAATGCCTTTGAGCCAACATCGTGGCTATGGTATGACCACTAGCGTCAGTTTGTAGGTAGAAAGTTTTAGACGGGTCCGGTTGTCTTAGTATTGGTGGAGTAGCAAATGAAGACTTGATTTTTTGTATGATTTTGTCATGAGTTTCTGTCCAATCCTTTTTTCTAAACTGGTCTTTTTTAAAAAGTTCCGATAGAGGGGCTGTTAGTTCTGCTAACTTAGGGATGAATTTGCCGTAATAATTTACAAGTCCTAATAGTGCCTGTAGTTGTTTCTTGGTCTTTGGTCTTTCAATTTTTAAAATTTTAGAAACAATTGTCTCGTCAGTCTGAATACTACCTTGGAACACTGTATGTCCTAAAAATTGGATTTGTGTGAAACAAAACTCTGATTTCGCTGGATTAACAGTCAGATTTGCCTTTTGAATGTTGCTGAACACTTCTTTCAAGGTGTCTATGTGTTCCGGCAAAGTTTTTGTGTGTATGCAAATATCATCCATGTATGCTGTTACATTATTAATACCTGTTAATACCTTACATTTCTTGTAAAATACCTTTTCATCAAGTTAACATGAAAAATTTTCAATTTCCCTTTATAATCAATTTCATAATCAACATTTGATAGTTTTCTTACTACAGTGTAAGGGCCACGTCATTCGATATATAATTCCACTGAATCTTTTGGTAGAAACATAAGCACTTCTTGACCGGGTTCGAAGGTCATCAGTTTAGAACTATTTGCAAACATTCGCTGCGTATGTTGCGTGGGCATCTGCCATTTTGTACTTCCATGTTAATAATACATCATTATGAAACACTATAATGGGTGGTTTCTAAATATTGTTATACCAGATACATGATAATTGATTCCGTGCTAATGTATATAGACACAATTAAAACTGTTTAATTAAAGTGGACTGGTTAACCTAATATCACAATATATTAAAATAATCTGCTTGCTGTATGTCACTGCTGTTACCGACAAGTTGTATGTGCAATCACAGAATGAGGAAAGTGTTTAGAATAAACCATGTGTAGAAGCAATAGTTTTAGTAGTAGCGATGCAAGTAGTGTAACACTTTTGAGAAATTGACAGCTTTTGATAATCACCAAGACTTGTGAATTGAAGTTTTTCCGACTAGGATAATTAGTCACTAAAAGTTGCACTATTTGAATAGCATAGATAGTACAGAATAACTCTAAGTTCTTTGTCTGAAATGTTGTCAAAATAATCTGCAATATAATTAAAATGAAGTGTAGTATCCACATCCAACCATGTGTGTAATGTGATGTACCATTCTGCTGTTTCTGTACATGGTGTTTCTTTTGTGATATGTCATGATACTTTTTTGTTAACATATCGTATCGCTTCCTAGTTTCAGGACTCAGCGATTTGCAATATTTTTTACAACAATCACAGAGAATAGGATGTTTCATTTGATACCTGTCTACACTGTGTTTTGTTTCTATGTTTTGAGTGTTTTCAGTTACTGTTATTTTTGTAACCACACACTTTTTTCTATTAAGCTTAGTTTCTGTCTTTGTATGCTGTTTATTCTTGCACACTTCGCTTTCATTCATTCCACTTTTCTTCTTTCTGTGTTGGGCTTTGTTACGACTGCTACTCTTCTTGCTTTTTTCTTCCATACTTTCTGATCCATTCTTTGGTCTTTTTCTTCTGTTTGTATTTTCATTTTTCCTTTCACTCTCCAAGCTTTCTCTGACACATTCTTCTTTGGGATATGGAGTGTTAACTTTTGCTTCTTCATTCTCACTTGGTTTGACACTCTCACTGGGATTTGGAGGGTTGTCTTTCGTAACCTTACTCTCACTCACATTACAGCATTCTTTGAGATATGGGGAGTTGTCTTCCGTACTTTCATTCTGACAATACTTTGGAATATTTTTTTGTTCCCAAGCTACAATGTCCCTGTCGGTTACTGTTCTTAAATCTTCCCTGTTTCCCAAAATCAAATCAGCACAAGGGGATGGTAATACTGCAACAGTTATGAACTTTTCTAAGTATGGTGTTTTAACAAACACGTTAGCAAGTCGATATCTTTCGATGCTACCACCAAAGGTACGACAATTGATGTATTTGTCTGTTAAATCTTCTGGTCTAATCAGTCTTTGATGCACTCCGGAAATAGATGCACCAGTGTCCCTAAGGAGTGATATGGTTTGCCCATGGATCTGACCTTTTTGAAATTTCAGAGTACCGTGGCCGTGTGTTGCCAGATTAGCGTTCTGAATGGGTATCAGGTGTCCACACGGTAGGTTGCCTTCCTTATGGAATTTAGCACATATTTTACATTCTTCTTCTGTTTCGTACATGGTAGCTGAATTGGCTTCAGCTGAATCGCTTTCCGACTCATCATCTGATGTTACACATACCACATGTGCCTCTTTGAATCGTTTTATAGCAGGACAGTTACGTCTGGTGTGCAAATAACATCCACAAATATAACATTTTACTGCATTTTCATACCTTTTTAACTTGTTTTTTCTATGAGCGATCACCTGTTCAATTCTTTCATTAAATAGTGGGCTTTTATCACAAGGTGCGTCGTCACCATGTCTATCGTGACAGTGGTTGCAATTGATGGTCTTTACCTCTTTCTTGCCATATCTAAAGTTTTTGTTCTGAAATTTCTGTTGGTATGGTTTTGCATAGGCTGCTGCTCCCACTTCTATCAAATCAGAACTTGATAGCACGAAGATATCAGGGTGTGCTGCAAAATAATTTTCACCTACTTCTTCTAAAGAATCTAAATTTGTTGGCTTATTTTCCTTTAGGAAAGTTGCCATTGGCTGTGGAAGAGATTCTAACATTTTACATCTTAACAACAAATCAACCAATAACTTATAGTCATTTTTTACATTGGCTGCTTCAACCCATTTTTTGGAATATGTTCTGCACTTCTGACAGATAGTCTGCAAATGTTTGACTACTTTTTGGTCTCAAATCGTTGAACTGTTTTCGGTAGCCAGCTTCGTGCAGGTTGTAATGCTTCATTAACCTCTCTTTGATATAGTTGTAATCTAGTCTTTTGGTTTCCGGAATTGTTTCCAGAATCTTTAAAGGTTCAAATGCCAGGTGTTTTTGAAAGATTAAAGCGTAGTCTTGCAATGGGACATTATGCATGTGCATACTTAGTTCGAAATTGGCTATATACGCTCCGATGTCGTCTTCCTTGCAGTAATTTCGGACTATTCCTGCATATTTTTTGAATTTGTTTTCTTCTGCTTTGATTCTCTCTTTTTCTATGGCTGCTTCTCTTTTTGACTCATTTTCCATTTCCTTTGTTCTGATCTGAGTTTCTGCTTTTTCTTTGTCCGCTTGTATTTGTGCCTCTAACCTCTGTTTTTCCAACCTCTGTTTTTTCCAGCTGTAATTTTTTCTCTTCAATCTCTTTTTGTTGTAGTAGTTCCATCTGTTTTAATTCAGCCTCTTTTACTGCTTCTTTCTCTTTGAGACGTAGTTCGTGTTCACGCACAAGTCTGCGTTCTTCTCGTTCTTCTGCTGCTTTTCTTAATTGTTCTTCTTTTTCTTCTGCTGCTCTTCTTTTTTGTTCTTCTTTTTCTTCTGCTGCTCTTCTTTTTTGTTCTTCTTTTTCTTCTGCTGCTCTTCTTTTTTGTTCTTCTTTTTCTTCTGCTGCTCTTCTCCTTTCCTCTTCTACCTTCTCTTTATGTTTTTCATCCACATACTTTCTTAACTCGTCGCCCTGAAGGCCCAATTCTTTACCAATGGCTACCCATTCCGCCATTTTTGACTTGTAGATGTATACGATATTCCTGTACAAATATAACAATTACAAATGCGTTCACAAATATTACGCTTAATAGCAATACAATCACAACCAACAAAATCAATATGTGATATATAATCACTATGTTTAGCTGAGTAGTTTTCTACCTACTCAGAACAATAATATCAACTATGAACTTAATTACTCAACTTTAAAAAAAAAAAAATTACTATGGCTCCTATCGAGCTAAGACACAGTCTATTCTACGGATCCTTCTTTTCGCTATAGCACACTTCTCGGCTGTACGGAAATATATTGAACGAGTCTCTTGTAGATCGTGTCGTGCAATTGAATCTTCCGGTTGGTAATGTCACTTCATTAATTGGCCACTACCCGTCTGAATTCATATTGTGGTTCATCATGGAAGTAGTGTACTTTTTTGAAAAATAGCGGCACTCGTCTATAAGTTGAACATGGATGTCAATCTGAATAATTCATGGAAACTGACTGTCTGTTCTAAAGACTTGAAGGAACTCACAGAAAACTGTTCTGCCCGTGTACTTGTTCTACCTGTGCTACGGGTGTTCGTTTAGCGGTGTTCCGCTAGCTGCATGTTAGATCGGATATGTGGATATAAGTCGGCTGTCCGCTTGACCAATGTCACTCAGCTAGATGCCTTGTCTTAACACACTTACGTTATGTTAGCATGTTTAGTGATCACTGTACTTGGTGGCTGTTGCCCTTTGCAACTACTGTTTCAAACACTGGACTGATTGATGACTAATTTGATGTTGTAATACACAGTATAGTTGTTACGATTACACTGTAACAATACGCAGTATAATTGTTACGCTCACACTGTAACAATGTGTAGTATAGCTGTTACGATCACACTGTAATAATACCCGGCATAGTTGTTATGATACCACTGTAACGATACGTGGTATAGTTGTTATGATGATACTGTAACGATAACTAATTTCGACACGTTACCCAGTGGCGAATTTGGCCATCCTTACACAGAAAAACTGTACTTGAAATTTCTACACATTTTCTTGAGGTAAATTTCGACACAGCAACTGGTGTTACCACGGATGATGGCTGTATAGCGGCCTTGACCCAGTCCCCCACTTACGTCAACTCTGCAGCCCCGCTTTGAGCTTTGAAGTTTAACTGGTCCAACTGGCCGGGTTTTTGGTCACTACACTGACCATGTTTGTCGTTGCTTGTTCTGAACAAATAAATTTTGACTAACAACTGCTGTTACCTCAGACGATTACTGGAAATCGACCTTGACACAGAACGCCACTTACATTGACTGTTCAGCTCCGTTATTAGCTGTCGAGTTCAATTGGTCCAATCCGCTGTGTTTTCAGTGATGTTCCGGTTATCTTCTGTCGTTGTTTTTTGTCCCGGATGTGTCCGTTTTAGAGCCTCCACTTGTAATGTGCTCATCTAGGGGCATGTATTGTTTACATTGCTTTCAGACGAACAGTGAGTTGAAACGACACAGCATGAACGAATATTGAGTTCTTTGCTTTTATATTTTTATCCCGGACGAGCTCCCACTTGTAATGTGCTCATCTAGGGGCATGTATTGTTTACATTGCTTTCAGACAAATAGTGAGTTGAAACGACACAGCATGAACGAATATTGAGTTCTTTGCTTTTATTCGTTGAATCGCCAGTTATCGCAAACATACATTCATGCTTCCTCGTGCTCGACTTGCTTGGCTGAATCTAGCGACCTGGACGGACTTCCCACACACTACAGGAATTTATCAGCGCCTCTCGAACCATCCATCTATACTTCATGGACTCTGATATCTGACATTACGACGTATGGAAAAACATTCAGTCCTCCTATTGAAATATAACGTTCACTTCACAAATCATTTATTCTTCTCAGGCGTTCATTCACGCGTCCTCTCTCAGTCAGGGCAGAACTTCAACTCTCTTACTTCAGTCTCTCGGTTCACGTCTTCCGTTCACGTCTCATGCTTTTCTTGTGTCTCTCCTTCGTTTACCATGAGACACACGAGACTCACTTCTCCCGTTTTCTCTTCTCTCACGGGTCCTCCGACCTTTTTCTCCCCATCGGGAACTCTCTGGGGTTTCCCTGGGAATTCACAACATTACAGAGAGAGAGAGAGTGAGAGAGAGACTGTACCGGTGATCACCACAAAGTATATTAAAAGGATACCGGTACTCACCACAAAGTGCCTATTACAGTAGTACTGTATGTATGTGTGTAAGTTGTACCCCACCAGGACATCACGCAAAAGCGATAAACACCCGGTGACACAAAGTGCCACAATGTGGATGAGGATCACCCGTGGAGAGGTCCCAGAAACCCCCGTTCAGCCGTTCGGCCATATTTATTGCCCGGCTATATTTAGGGCCCCCGACAGAAAGCCAGGGTGTGGCTTCAATAACAAAAAATTGCTTCCCACATGGGGACGGCAATAATCAGTAGTACTGGGACCAATGCATAAAAGAGGTGTCGGCATTGCATTTTGCCAGAGAGAGAAACAAATCTGCATATTTTAAAAAAAGAGATGTATGAACTGTTAAAACAAATACTTTTTAAAAAAAAGAGAACAACTATACATGATAGTTGTGGGGGGATTTTCTAGGGTAAGGCTCTCCATCCCCTCCCTTATTTTAAAACGGGGCTAGGGGAGTTGGGGAGGGGTCGGGTTTAAGATGTCTTAAACCTCCAGATCCTGCGCTTAAGCTTGTTTCCTAGCGTTCCCCATTTTCCTCCATCAATTGCTGTTTGACACGCACCAGAAAACTTAAATGTTTTAAAATGAACAATGTCAGAAACAATTGCAGACGTTTTCATAAAGGGGCGGGTAAACCAGTTCGCCAGCTTACCTCAACCGAGGTATGTGTTTTCAATCAGTGCATTCCTCTGGCACGGGAAGTTGATAAAGCGATTCCCCAGGGGCTTTCCCGTCTGTGATCACCTCAGGTTGGAAAATGTGGATTTCTCGGTTGGTTGTTTTTTTATTTGGATAAACCACGTGTTCGTTCATGACTAGTTTCTGCTTCTTTTTCCTTCGTTCGTCTGATATGTTGTTGGTTTGGAGCTTAATTGCGTTATGCATTTTTACAGTAGAATTGTGAGTGTTGTGCATAGACGCCGTAACCTTGGAACCCAGGTTCCTTGAGGGTCCCCTTCCATCTCCAAAGTTTTTGTGATGAGCACCAGCACTCATGTGTCCGCCGGGGAAGGGGGGAATTGCTTCGCGTCAGTATGTCCTTATCTTCATCCTTCAGTCAACAAGTTGTGCCCACCACCCTCTACCGTCCCCAATAGGCCCGTCTATAACACTCAACCTGTCCGTGGGCCTCCAACAGAAGAAGCTACCCTATTATTTCCTGCCAGCAAAGGGCTGTTTTACTTCAGTGCCGCACAGAGTATATGATGCTATTATCCTTTAGTCTACGAGTGGTGCCCACCACCCATAGCCATCGGCGACTGGGCCGCCAATTGGCTGGCCGGTAGACGACTTCGTCGCCGGTCAGGACAGTATTTAGGTCTGTCTCAATTAATCGCGCATCAACACTGTAAGAGTTCTTTTCAGAGCAACATGTGGCGAGCAGGGCTAAGCCATTTTATATGGCTCACATAACCTAGTCACAATTATAACCTGAAGCTCTCCCTTCGGGGATGCCGGTTGAACGTGAGGATGTTTTTTTTTTTTCACAGAGCAAGCCAAGCCGGCCGGGGGGGGGGGGGGGGGGGGGGGGGGGGGGGGGGTGGAGGGGGGGCAGTCCGACTCGAAGCTGACTGGAACCAACGACCTTTGATTTACAGGTGAGCTTCTAGCCACCACGCAAGTGATGCTATTCAATAACTAAAACACTGGAAAGATTTGCGGAGAGAAAGATCGATAACGACAATGCGAGATAACATTTTTATCATGACATAGATGAGTGTCAGCCCATAAGGCCATAAACGCTATTATGGGTGGCGGGTTGTCCAGAGACATGATCGCCAAATCCAGTCGGATAGACACTTGATAATAATAATAAAAAGGATGATGATGATGATAATGATAATGACGAAACTGATGATGGTGGCGATGACAACCTCACCAACTAGCTAGTGTCAATATGTCTAAAAATGACGGGGCTAGCCACATGTGTCAAAATCGCTTTAAAATGTGGAGATGTTACATTAACTTGTTTTGAATTCACCCCATTTTGTCTGCTTGCGTATCTTAAAACTTTTTTTTTTGGCGTCTTATGATTTACTCCTAAGCTGCAAAATCTGCGCCTGATGATTTAACACATCCGATTTTAGCACTTCGTTTTATCGCCTCTTATCACATGCTTGTTTAAGGACAAAAGGTCTATTCTTTTCCCTTCACATATTAAAAAAAATCTGTACAAGTCGAAAAAAAAAAAAAAACTGGAAATGGTAATAGCTTCTGAAATAAATATCTTATGTTATACCGAACCTGTTCTATTGTATGGTTGTGAATCTTGTAACGTGTGCAAAATAATTAAGACGAGTTTAAAGGCAACTGAGATGAACTGAACTGAACTGAATTTCTACCCCACCAGGACATCACACAAGCGATAAACACCCGATGACACACAGTGCCACCATGTGGATGAGGATCGCCGTGGAGAGGTCCCAGAAACCCCGTTCAGACATTTGGCCATATATATGGCCTGCCTATATTGCGGCCCCTGGCAAAAGTCAGAGTAGGGCTTCAAATGACAAAAAATTTCGTCCTAAAAAGGACGAAATTGGATATATTAACAACTGAGATGTGGTTCTTGAGAAGAATGTATCGAATACCTTGGACTGTCTTTATAACTTACAATGATTGCATTGAAATGGCTAATGAAAGTAGAAGTTTATATAAATGAGAAGGAGACAAACAAAGTTCTTTGGTCATGGATGAGAAAAAGAGCACTTGAAAATATCGTGAAAACACCACTGGAAGAAAAGGCAGAGGTAGACCAAGAGAAATGATGGTAGATGGCTTAAGACAGTGGCATGGAGGAATATCATCAGTGGAATTGATCCACAACACTAAAGATTGAGATCTGTGGAGATGCATGTATGCCTATGCCAGATGGCAAAGCACTTGATGATGATGATGGCTAATATGTCTCAATTCTCAAAGAAAATTGTCCAGAAATGGCATCTGTTATGTTAGAGTCGGCGTCTGTGGCGAACGCGCTTCGTAATGCCGAGGTGACGGGATCCATCCTAGCTCAGGCGATTAGGCCGCAGATCACATTGCGTCGGTTTTGCAGTACTATCGAGAGCCGACCGTCCATAGGCAAAGGCAAAACAACTGGACGTGAATCACTAGAGCCAAGAATTGCTATGGCTGCTTCTGCAACGTCCTGTAAAAGATACACAACTAACTAATACTAGTATAGGTGTTTGTTTTCTAATGGTCCCGTCTCCACAATTGGTGTTAGCGGCAAAGTATCTTACAGCTAACTATAAGAACATTACGTGGTGATGTCAGAATTCCTTCCACGGCGTGACTCTTGTACCAATATCTTCCACTTCTTCTTCTTCCACTTCATCTTTTCTTCTTCTTTTTTCTTCTACTACTACTACTACTACTACTACTACTACTACTACTACTACTACTACTACTACTACTACTACTACTACTACTACTACTACTACTACTACTACTACTACTACTACTACAATTACTACTGCTGCTGCTGCTGCTGCTGCTGCTACTACTACTACTACTACTACTACTACTACTACTACTACTACTACTACTACTACTACTACTACTACTACTACTACTACTACTACTACTACTACTTCTTCTTCTTCTTCTTCTTCTTCATCTTCTTTGCGTTCACTGGCTGTTGACACCAATAGGAATTCCAGGTTGTTCGCCCACTTCCAGACTTTGATCTTGTTGGAGAACTTTGCATGCACATCCGTTTTATAGATCTGGCTTATTTAAATTTAGAATACTTGTTCCTTGCCTCTCAGGCAGATGCACAGCGACTTGGAACGAAACAGACCTAATATGTCTCCTTGTATGACAGGTATGTTAGGAAGTTAGTGGGTCTATTAACCCTCCACCCCCCCCCTCCTTTAAATGAGGTAATCGAACCCACACGGCAACAGTCTTGTATTGGGAGTAAAGATCGGTACAGCCAAGCATGAGAAGCACACTGGACGCACACGAAGTCTTGTTAACCAACATAGGACTGGTACTATCAACCGCACGACGCTGATGAATATGTTGAGAGGGGAATCTGAGCGCCTATGGATGTGTCCGGAGTGCTGTGATGATAATCTAACTCCTAACTCATAACTAAATAAAGTGTCCACCAGGAGAATAGATCCCTGGTAAACATCGACGATGACTTCCCCCTTCCCAGAGGGCGGCAGCGGCCTTTGTGACTTATTGGGGGGGGGGGGGGGGGGTCGCTGAGACGGTTCAGGGAAGGGGAGCAGCCTCGGGTGGTGCAGCAAGGGGCATTTAATAAAAATAATATAGGCAAGCGGTTACGAAAAACGAAAGTGAAGAGGGAGAAGAAGAAAAGTAAAGGAAATGGAATTTATAGAATCTTTTAGTGCCGGATTTAGTGGTGTGTAACAGATGAAATTTATAGTGATTATCGAATTTATTGTCCTGTTGCGCAATTATACGTCACTTAGGGATCGCAGTCATTTCCTCAATTCTTTTCATAATGTATTTGTAGTCCAACTTTTGCTTTTGCTATTCTTGCTAAATTATGTTCTTCTTTGCATTGTTCAAATAGGTTAGTTGCATATCCTTTACAGGACGGTGCAGAACCAACACCAGCAGCAAATTTATGTCCAGTATTTATTGTTCAATTACAGAAGGTATATAATAAGAAAAGCAATAGATGCAAGAATATATTGACAAACTACAAATTTGATGGAAGGTTGTGAAACATGGCTCTTAACCACAGAGCTATACTCCTTACTTTATACTTTTGGGAGCTGGAAAAAATATAACAGGCCAGCCACTTTGTGAGCTCGTGAAAACCCTTGATCTAATCAAGAACAAAAGGCAGAAAAGGCAAATTTAACTTGCATGTGCTATAGCCGTGACCCAGTAGCCGTGAGTTCAACTCACTGAGGCGAGATGTTACCGTGACCCATTTGTCTCTGGGGTCATTCAGCTTTCACAAACATCTGGTGCAGTTTCAGTAGGGCGGCGCAAAATTCTTCCCGTATTCAGAAGTATGGGCTCATGAATTATCGGTCTGACTATAAAGTAAAGTTTATGTGTATGTGCCCTCTTCATAACAAAGGCAAGCTACTATGCATACTTTTATTTTAGTTCACCCTATCTCAAAGACTCCGAAATTACGTTAGGAGTTCCCAGGAACGTCCAATATTATGGGGGTGGGGGTGTAAGGTTAGGGTTAGTGTAAGTCGATGTTATGTCACACCCTAACACCCGCATACTTTTGGACTTTCCCGGCAACTCCACAAGAAATCTGGGTGTCCCTGAGATGGGATGAATTAAAAGAACCATACAATGTACCCACTACACTTTTTTGGGAACTCTTTTCCACGGTGTTCCTCTCATACCGTTGTCCGAAAACCCCAAAAGCGGTTTTTCTATAACTCGTCGGCCGCTGAAATCGGACTGTAGCACTTCAAACTAAAGTAAAGGAACCGTTTCTCGCCATTGACGCATTGGACATTTAATGCTAGACTCATAATTTATATATCAATAAGTGATCTGGTCAGAATCATGCCGGTGGCCTTTACTTCCCAGGACTTTACTTGGTACTCCATATTTGCTGGGTCGACTTCAGTGACAAGGTCATTAAAATAAAACATTTATGCCTTGGGGCGGATTTGAACCTATGTCCTCACTGCCGGCATGTGGAGCGACATCAGCGTGTGTCTTCCTACAGAGCTCTTAAACTGGCGGTCCGCGGGAAAAATAAGGCCTACGGGGGCCTAGAAAGTGGGCCAAGGATAATTCTTACTTGTATCGTATTAATGCAGTGACTGTAAATTACTCGCAGAGTGTGCGGACAAAGGTGGAGATAGGCATGTTCCGTGCAGAATAAAAAGCATTGCTTCAGAGGTCCCGGGTAGTTAGTGTCATTTGGATATTTTCTCCAGGTTATCGTGTTGTGTTGGGAAACGAACAGTCAGATAGACTGGTCGATTCTGCAAATTTGATGATGAAATGATGTATGCCAAGCTAGATGTTATGAGGACCCTTTGGGAGAGAGAGAAGAGTGCAGAGGCACAGATAGATCATTACGGTCTGTGGAGAATGACACTGCGGGGAGTTAACGGGGGATCTAGACGTCGCTCAACGGAAAGGCAAGACGGATGTACAATCAGTTACTGGTTTTATCGGAATTGGAACTCTTCGCTTGATGCTGAACATGAGACCGAGCGCTTATGGGAGTTCCCCAGTGCTATGATGTTTATTTTCAGTTCAACATTCAACACTTATAAGCCCCCAAGCCGCACATAGCTGTAAGCAAATGATCTCTAAACACGTTTTTAAAAAAAAGGAATTAAAGAATGAAGATAACAACATCGGAAAGTTAGTACTGACCCATGTTATTATAAACCAGTGGATCGCCTTTATTTTCCAGGGCATTTCCTTGTGCCTTTTTAGACTGGTCGACTTAGTAGCTGATTTTAAAATGACGTGACATAGTGACAAGGCACTGGCTCCTATTGACGAGACCTTTAGTCATGGGGGTCTACTTCATCTACCTCACTGTGCTTTAAAACCCAACTGTGTCATCGGTGAGAAGCTGCCGCCATTTGTAGGCGTCATATTAGAAGCTCAATATGGTCACTATCATGGGGCAAGACTTTAAGCGTAGGCATTGACGCATTTTCACTACTTTGTAGTTTGTCCCTTCAAGGATTACAGCCTGTGGAATTAACAACTCAACGATCAGAACTAGTCAGGGGCAGAGCCGGAAACCAATTTCAATGGTATAGCCAGATAGTACCGTTATATTGCCAACACAATAGCGGATATGCAGCACAACATCGACAAATTCAGTGATGTCTGTACAAACTTTGGGGTCACCATCAACAAAGATAAAAATGTAGCAATGCACCAGCCAACCTCAGGTCAAAAATTACAGCGAGCCCAATATCACAGTGAATGGCTACAGATTAAACGTTGTAAGGGAATTTACTTATCTAGGCAGCACCCTTTCACAGAGTGCCACAATTGATGACGAAATAAATGCAAGGATCTCTAGGGCTAGCGTTGCCTTTGGCAGATTGCAAAAAATGTTTGGAACAGAACTTAAATCGCTTCTGTGACGCTCTGTAATAATGGTATTCAAGTATTCGCCATGTTAAACAATCACCCGATTCATGAATCTGGCCTGTTTAATGGTGTTGCTATGTTATGTGGTCATTTCGTGCATTTATCGCTCTGTCTTTCCAATTCCCTGGTTTCTAGAAAGTTCCAAGGACGTCTCTAAATTAACTTAATTTCTTTGCATAATAAGTGCAAAAATCCTGTCTACGTATAATTTCTCTAATCGCTGATATGGAGTGTTAAAAAATAGGAGCGTTTTTGCTGACCTACTAAAGAAAGATTCTCAGAATTGACAAAGAAGGGAAGAAATACTGATATTTTAAAAGATCTGAACATCAAGGAAGATTGGCTAATAAACAGCATCTTGTCTCGGAAGCTGAAATAATGTTGTCATATCAAACGCCGAATAATAGCAGAAGGCATGGTCCCTGGAGGGAAAGGCCAGGAGCCGAGCAAAAGGAAAATAGGCACAGGATTTAAGTGACTTCTTGGATATGAAAGGTGACTTCTACTACGATATAAAGATGTGTGCAAGCAGTACATACAGGATACAGGCATTGAGGTTGACTCGTGGGAACAAAACGCCTACGACCGTGTTGTGTGGAAGGGGTACATTGGAAAGAGAATGAGAATGCGGGAATAAATGATTGCAGAAGAGATGAGAGCTGACCGTCTGAGAAGAAACAGAATAAACACAAATGTTGACAACAATGATCCTGAAATCCCGTGCTATAATTGTGGAAACTTCTCCCTCTTGCTAGTCGCACTCGCCGTCGCCATGGACTGAGGTTTCCATGCCTCCTCATGACGCAATAAAACACGATCGCCTGGAAAGACGGAAAAGTGCCAATCATTTTACTAATCAGAGTCTCTAACATTGTGCGTTTACTGTCGCACCTGATGTCTGCCGCTGCAGTATTTACGCACGTGTGCTTGGTGTATTTGGTTTTTTAAAGGACAAACTGAAAAATCACTACTGGCAATGGATATTTTGTTTTTGAGAAATATGCCTCGCCATAGGCGTTGCCTCGTCATAGGCGTACTCTCGCCTTAGGCCTAACCTGTCAAAATATTGGGCTATTACTTTCCTTCTTGGCAATGACCATACCGATCGGCCGACCGTGGCCATTGTTGTGATCGTCTGTCTATAGTCAAGGAGCTTGAGACCATGACCAACAACTATCTGTTGCCTGATGTGAAGCTCAATTCACAACTTTTAGACGTCGCAGGCACAGCTAATAATCCTTTTTCCGGGAGAGTGCGCGCTTGTTAGCTCTCTGCCATGTGATTTTGCTGCGCTACAATGAGTTGTTAACTCCATCTATCCATTTTCTGCTTGGCCTTCCTCTCCATGTTGACGTTTCCATTTTTATAATGTCACCCTTTGCCACTAAATAGTTGCACCAAAAACTCTTCAATGGTGAGCTCGCAGAATACTAATGGCTCAGTTACATGCACCTATCGGCTGTAGAATTCTCCTGAAGCTAGTCATTGGTCCTAGAGCTGTTTGCATGAGATGCGGATGTTTCTGTCTCTACGTTTCTTGCTGTCGTGGGTGTTCATGTCATAGTGTACCAAAATAATATGAATTACCTAGTTTAGAAGCGTCTCCTTCTTCTCCTCCCCCTCAAACTTCTTCTTCTTCTGCTTCCTCTTTTTCTTTTTCTTCTTCTTCTTCTTCTTCTTCTTCTTCTTCTTCTTCTTCTTCTTCTTCTTCTTCTTCTTCTTCTTCTTCTTCTTCTTCTTCTTCTTCTTCTTCTTCTTCTTCTTCTTCTTCTTCTTCTTCTTCTTCTTCTTCTTCTTCTTCTTCTTCTTCTTCTTCTTCTTCTTCTTTCTTCTTCTTCTTCTTCTTCTTCTTCTTCTTCTTCTTCTTCTTCTTTCTTCTTCTTCTTCTTCTTCTTCTTCTTCTTTCTTCTTCTTCTTCTTCTTCTTCTTCTTCTTCTTCTTCTTCTTCTTCTTCTTCTTCTTCTTCTTCTTCTTCTTCTTCTTCTCCTTCTTCTCCTTCTTCTTCTTCTTCTTCTTCTTCTTCTCCTTCTTCTCCTTCTTCTTCTTCTTCTTCTTCTTCTTCTTCTTCTTCTTCTTCTTCTTCTTCTTCTTCTTCTTCTTCTTCTTCTTCTTCTTCTTCTTCTTCTTCTTCTTCTTCTTCTTCTTCTTCTTCTTCTTCTTCTTCTTCTTCTTCTTCTTCTTCTTCTTCTTCTTCTTCTTCTTCTTCTTCTTCTTCTTCTTCTTCTTCTTCTTCTTGACTTCTGCTACTACTTCTTCTTCTTCGAGCTCACCAGCTTCAAACTCCGGCTGAAAGTTTTGGTTGCTTGTCCACTTCTGTACTCTAGTCCTGTTCCAAAAACTGAGTGTTGCTTGCACATTCGTTTCCAGGTCTGACTCATTTGCATGCAGACTCCTAATTCCTTGCCTCTCGGGCAGATGTACTCCGACTTTGAATGAAGCTCCCATTTAGTCGTCTCTTACGTCATGGTTTTAGGGCAGACATGGTTCTGGTTTCGCCCACAACAGAGCCTCGGAACCCACGCGGAAACGTCTGCTTCTTCTTCTTCCTCCTCCTCCTCCTATTCATCGTCCCCTTCATTCTCCTTGTTTTCCTCATTCTTATCCTCTTTCTCATTCTCCCTCCTCTTTCATCTTATGCGTTTGCTCTCTAAAGGGTAATTGGCACTCTGTTTTGTCTTTTACAGCCAGGGCATATTTCGGCTCACGCATTCAGTTTCCGTAAACCCGTATGTTGTCCCTTTTTACAATTTAAATGAACTTGTGAAAGGATAGTAGGGCGATCTTCTTCCACCCACCCCATCCCCCCTTCCCTGACATTAGTTGTATTGGTCATATAGTGCTAGACATATATCTAATAGATTAAACAGCACTCGATGAGTGATGGGGTTAGTATAACGCCGGCCGCCTTTACTTTATGTAACTTTACCTGGTACAACATTTAGGCTGGGTCGACCTGGAAGCCCGAGGTCATTTTTTTTCAAATAAAAAAACAAAACAAGTCAGGTTTAATGCAGATCTTAGCACATAACCTTCGGGTCCGAAGCTAGCATCTAGCAGCTACACCACGATGCCCCCCCTCCCCGGCCCCCTGCAACCAATACAGGGAGTCCCCCCCCCCCCACCCCAATACAATAACCTCGCAGTTCATATGCTCAAATACTTTAAAAGAACACGCATTGTTTGGCCAGTCATAAAAGTCTGTTACAACAATAGGGTTGATCTGTGCTATGTCCACGACTAATGGACGCTGGCGTAAAAGGAACGATATCCCAATGGGAGTATAATTTATAACGGACAGGCATGTTACTCCGTCTAAGCTTCAGGGTGTCTGACAGAAATATGTTGTCCTGTTCATCCAGTTCTCTAGTATCATGAGTTCTGATAATGCGATTAGGTTTGTATTGTGTTTGTTTTTATGTGTTTGTATTAGTTCATGATGTTATTATGCAAAACAGTTACATATTGATAATTCTTCATCTTCACGGTGTTAGAATTTGAACGTTTAATTGTAATGTAATTTAGGTCTGCTTATCTGTCTGTTTTTCTTCTGTCCGTCCGTCTGTGCAATCATTCATCCGTCTTCTGCCCCATAGACAGTCCGTTGCCTGTCTGACCGTCCATTCACCTATCCATCCACTCATGCGTCAGTGCTACTGTCTGTCCATCAAACTTCTGTGTGTCTGTCGGTCTCTTTAGGAGCTTAATAGTAATAACAGTAATCATAGTGGTTGTTGGTCTATCACAAGTGATGATGACCACTATTTCTTTCACCTATCATGGAATCATAGTTGATTGTTTGTGAGTCCGGTGGTGAGTAATAGGAAGGATCTAGCACCACAAGGGAGTCGCCATGGCTCCCAGGTCGACCCAGCCACGGCCATCTTTAGATATAAATAATAATTAGAGAAGGGCGTGACCCAGCCTTGAGTGTATACCAGCTGCAGTCCTAGGAAGTAAAGGCGGCCGACGTGACGTTGACCACATAAACCACCAAGTGCCTATTGGTCTATAAAATATAGGTCTAGCCCTATATGCCCAATACGCCTGAAAGGCCTGTGAAAGGGGTCCTTTACTTTTTACTAGCACGAAAAGGACAGGGAATATTGTTTGTAGATGAAGAGTCTGTTAATACATTCTTTACTGTTCAGCTGCTTTTTTTTCTGGATGCTTCGCAAGTCGCTACGGTTCTTCGGATAAACGTTTCAGGTTTGAACAACGGATAACAGCATGGCACACGGGAAGTAACCCATAAGTGCTCCATTCTTCTTCTAACTCAAGTCAGAGTTCTAAAAAGCTCAGCACACTGCACAGGCTCTGTAGCACCGGTGAGGATCCTGAAATACTTTAGGTGTCTTTTTAAATCCATATTTTGCCCGGGGAGCACCGTTAAGCTACTCTTTTCGATTTCCAACTGCCAAGGGATTTTATACGTGAGCAACAATGCGCATAGGCGCCCGATCTCACTACCCAGAGACCAGGGGGAATCACTAGAAGTCCAAGTCCTCATGAAAAAATCCCAGCCTTTACCGGGGATTGAACTCGGAACCTGAACAGAACCGAGGTGGACACCACGCCTCGAGACCACGCAGCCCCTTTTCCGGATAAACATTGGCCTTGTAGTCCGGTCTTGGCAGTAGCCTGTGTTTATTTTGAAAGCTTTAAGTAATATCTTTAGCGTGTCCTTTACCTTCTATATAACATAAAATATAATTTTTGGGAGCCGATGGTCTGGTATGCAGACGCGGTTACCTGCCCAACGAATCTGTGACTGCATCACGATGGTATATGTTTTCTTCTTCGCGTTCACCGGCTGTAAAAGTTCTGGTCGTTCGTACACTTCTGGACTCTAGTCCTATTCCAGAACCTGAATGTTGCGTCAAAATCTATTTTTACAGCTCTGATTGATGTGCATGCAGACTGTTGGTTTCCTTGCCTCTCATGTAGATGCACTCCGAATTCGCAGGAAGCTCTCAGTTAATCGACTATTACGACATGCTCTTGGGTAGTCAGCAAGTCTATTACTATTTGCCTCACAATGGGGCCCCGGAACCCACACGAGAAAGGATGGTATCCATGTTGAGAATGCCAGTTTTGTCCAATGCGACAGTGTACGGGAACCGCGTTTTGCCACTTGATGTTCAGTATCTTACTAAGGTAGACTCGTTGGAAGTGGTTGAGCTTCTTTTCATGACGTTTGTATACAATCCATGTTTCACAAGCGTTAAGCGGCACTGGAAGCACTGCAGTTATGCGTACAAGAATAATAATAATAATTATGTGTTCGTTTTCACGAAGGGGATGGTAGTTGTGTTGTAGTTTACAACTAAACTGTGATATTTGCTCCCTTAAGTTAAATGTATCTAATTTCTTCTTTTTCTGCCTTTCTAGCACTTAACAGAGCATAGGACCTCAATCAACTCACGCCAAGTCGTTCGATCCTTTGCTATCGCATGCAGCTCTCCCCATGTCATTCCATTCTTTTTAACTTCATTTTCCAGCTCCCTTCTCCGTGAGTTTGTGTGTGTGTTCCTTCCTTTATTCCTAATCCTCTGCGGGTTTCAATGCAAAGATATTCTAGTTATATTGCTCTCCGGTTTTCTCAGTGTGTGTCTTATCCAACGCCAGCGTCTTTTCCTCACCTCTTGGTCCACTGGAGCTTACTTAGCCCTCTCCCAAAGCTCTACATTAGTAATTCTATCATACCATTTAATTACCTCTTTTCTGCGCAGGCACCAGTTAATGAATGTCTGTAGTTTATTATTAATTGCCTTAGTTGTTCATGTTTCCGCCCCACACAAAAGTACTGAGTTGACATTAGAATTAAATATTTTAAGTTTCGTATTTCTTTCCACTTTTAACAAACACATAATAACTAAAGGTAAAGGACCCTCTTCCTCGCCTTCATTGGGTTTATGGGCTAGACATACGTTATAGGCCAATCGAGACTTGGTGGGTGATGTGGCTGCCTTTACTTCTCAGTACTGCACCTGGTACACACTCAAGGTTGGGTCGACCTGGGAGCCAAGTTTATTTTTTAAAGAAAAAAAAATCTGGTTTTGTCAGGACCCAAACCCACGGCCTTCCGATCGGCAAGTGAGCGTCTAGCCGCTACACCACGGCGACTACCGAACCCATAATAAGTCACCCTTTAGCACCTCGTTGTGAATTAATTCCGTCCCAATGTGGCACGCAAATTTAAGGCCCCTCCTCCGCTTTAGTCGGGTGCTCTAATATAACCTAACGGTTGAACGGGATTTCTAGGACTTGTCCCTGGGTGATACGTATCCAAATGGTGGCACTTCGTGTCACCATGTGTTAGGATTTTTTGTCGTACGGTCCTGGTGAGGTCAAATCATATACATGCTGGTTCGGGAGGGAAGGGGGTTAAAGTGTTTAATAAATTTACCCCAAAATGGGGTCACTTGAACCCACACGAGGGCTTCATTAAACAAATATAAAGGTTAATCAAAAAACAGTAAAGTCATTGAGTGGCTGGCAATGGTATCCTACAGCCGGGCAGACTGACATTATCAACGCTGTACGGACTAGGCTGGGGGAAAGCGGCGAATCCCTGACGCTAACACAACTGTGTGACCGAGGAGTTAAGCTTGGTAACGCATGTTTATGCCGTCTTCAAGGTAAAGACAGGAGATATTATTCCTCTTGAGAACAATCAGTACAGGTAGCTTGGAATGGCTGCTGCATCGGAGGACTGAGCACGCGTGGGGAGGCCCAATGTGCATAGGCGTCGATTGTGATAACATAACATCATCCAACAATAAAACTTTTACAATGTTACATACAAACTTAAAAATTCAAAAGTGAATTTTATCAGAGCTTTTTTTTTTGGCTAACACTATGCTGTGAGTGCCAGACTTGGACACTTACATCCTCTAATGAACGTAAAATGTTGACAACAGAGATTAAATGCCTTTTAAGAGCTAGAAGAATGCTAGGAATAAAGCCAGTCTTATAGGTCATCAAAGAACTACAAGTGAAGTGGTTTGGACACCTAACGAGAATGCCCTGGTGCTATCTGCCACAGCGAGCCACACTAAAACGTTACAACGGGTATAGAGCGAGTGCAAGACCTCGGAAAATATGAAGTGATGGCATTAAGAACAACCTTACAGAAATGAACATCAGTCTCAATTGTGCTCTTGACAGAGCTTATCAACGAATGATACATCTCCCCCGACACTTTGATGAGGTACAAGGTGGAAGAAGAAGAAGAAGAAGAAGAAGAAGAAGAAGAAGAAGAAGAAAAAGAAGAAGAAGAAGAAGAAGAAGAAGAAGAAGAAGAAGAAGAAGAAGAAGAAAAAGAAGAAGAACAAGAACAAGAAGAACAAGAAGAACAAGAAGAACAAGAAGAAGAAGAAGAAGAAGAAGAAGAAGAAGAAGAAGAAGAAGAAGAAGAAGAAGAAGAAGAAGAAGAAGAAGACATCCAAATTATTGGAAACGAGAAAATATTATGAGACAGGTGAATCAGTACAGCCATCACTGAACAGTCATAACATCCGGTGGAAGATAATAGAAGAGATTAGAAACAGTCAGCGGGAAACAATAAAGTCTGCTGGCAAATGGAAACTGCCTTTTCTTATCATTCACCGGCTGTAAACTCGTGGGGAAAACTGGTTGTTCGTCAGCCTCTGGACTTCAGTCTTGTTCTAGAATTTGAGTTTTGCGTGGACATCCGTTTCACAGTTGTGATTTAACTGTTTGCAGACTGTTGGCTCATCGCCTCTCAGGCATATGCACATCGGCATCGAAGAATAGACCCCTAATTAGCTGCCTCCTACGACATGCTTGTTAAGGACGGCATTGTGTTTATACCTTTTTTCTCTCAAAATAGGTCATGAGGCATACACTATATAATATATAAAATATCGCTAAGACAAAACGAGGTTTAGGTTTAGACGACGGATCAACATCATGGCAACATTATGGTAGTAACCCATAAGTGCCCCGTTCTCTTTCTGACTTAAGCCTGAGTCTGAAGTAATCTCAGCGCAGTGCACGAACTCCGTACCACCGGCGAGGACCATGAAATACTTTAGGTAGATTTATTTGTAACTCAAAATTTCCCCTGGGCAACGCCCTTAAGTCTACTATTTTTTTTATTGCTAACTGCCAAGGAATGTTTTTTTTTAACGTGCGCAACAATACACACGGGCGTCCGATCTTACCATCCAGAGACCAATGAAAATTACTAGAGGTGAAAAAAATTCCAGCCTTCACCGAGGTTTAAACCTGTGACCTCCAGCACTTGAGGCGGACGCCATCCCTGGAGACCACGCAGCCCCCAACTAAGACAAGATAAACCGTAATGTTGTTTAAGTAAATAGGAAAATTCTTCCACGGGCGAATCAGTGAAGCAACTTTAGAACAGTCATAGCATTATCCTACGAAAGATACTTATAGAAATTAGAGCAACAATCGCTATGGCAAATAATAAGTAGTATTTAACAAAAAATGAAATGACACAAATATCTCTGGAAAGACCAATGTAACATGTCAAGGAAGAAATTTTTCTTTTCCCTCGCGTTCACAAGCTGTAAACGTCGGTGGAAAGCCCAGGTTATTTGACCAATTCTGCACTTCAGCTTTGTTCCAGAACCTAAGTGTTGCGTGCACATCCGTTTTACAGATCTGGCTTATTGGTAAGCAGACTGTTGGTTCCTCACATCTCACGCAGATACACATCAACCTCAAAGGAAACACACCTTATTAGTCGACTTTTACTACAGACCTGTGCGGAAGGCAGTGTCTGTTGTTATCTCTCTCTCTCTCTCTCTCTCTCTCTCTCTCTCTCTCTCTCTCTCTCTCTCTCTCTCTCTCTCTCTCTCTCTCTCTCTCTCTCTCTCTCCCTAAAAGGAGTTCCCAGAACACGTACGGGGACAGAAAGAATTTAAAACCATAAGCAAGAGTCTAAGTACAGGTAAACATTCGGAAACAGCAGTTGCGTATGGCTAGGCTGTCCGCTGCTGGTCCAAAGGTCTTGGGTTCCAAACCGCAGCGTGCAGCTTTGCTGGACAATATTAAACCTGTTTCCAAGGTTGACCAAACCTCGTAAAACGGGTACCAAGCAATGTCATGTAATTAAGGTGGCCGGTGTTATGTTGATCACATCCCCCAGCGAGAGCTAACTGGTCGGCAAATGTGTATTTAGTGGCACCATATGTTAAGTGTACGCCCGGCGCGCTAGCTCACTTGGTTAAACCAGACTATGCAGCGACCGGGTGACAAACTCCTTGTGGTCTGAGTTCGCGCTCCAGGGTAGTCAGAAAAGCCACACATTTCCCAGATTTACGGTGGCTTTCTGTCATGGAATCAAGTCCGAAGGACTGCGATATCCATAGTACCTAGCAAAAGGCTTTTCAACTCATGGATTCTGGATCAATTTTAAAGTAAAATACCCAGTGTACACCTGGTGTTTGAAGGGTCGTTAACTTCGCTTAGGTTTATGTTTAAACAACTGATAAACATCATGGCACAAGGGTAGTAACCCATACGGGCTCTATTCTACTTCACTGAGTCCAGAGAATCTCAGCACAGTGCACGAGCTCCGTAGCACCAGCGATGATCATGAAATAACTTGGTTAGATCCTTAACTCCAGATTCGGCCAGGGCAGCGCCGTTAGGCTACTCTTTTCGATTTCCAACTGCCAAGGGATTTTTTATTTGTGCAACGGTACACACTGGCGTCCGATTTTACTACCCAGAGACCAGAGGAAATTACTAGAAGGCCACGTGGAAAAAAAATCCCAGCCTTAATCGAGGATGACGCCATACTTCGAGGCCACGCTTGTTGTATGTAAACATTCTTACGCCAGTGATACGGTACAGCTGTCTTTTGACAGTCATAGCTGTCTTACGGATTATACGTCGTGGAGATCAGAATAAGAACGGTCAAGGTAACAGTACTCTTTTTCAAGATAAAGATTCCTCCTCTGCCTTTCTAGCCCCCAATGGAGCATAGGTCCTCAAGCAATTCACAGCCTAGTCGTTCTGTCCTTCTCTATCGCATGCAACTCTTGCCATACACGGCTTTTTTTAACTTTACTCTCTAGCTCCCTTCCCCATGTGTGTGTGTTTTTTTTTTTGGTCTTCCTTTTTTTTCTATACCCATGTGGGCTCCGGTGCAAAGACATTCTAGTGATGTTGTTCTAGCTTTTCTCAGCGTGTTTTCTATCCAACGCCAGCGTCTTCTCTTCACCTCTTGGTCAACTGGAATGTGTTTAGTTCTCTCCCAAAGCTATAATTCTTTTTGATTTTATAATACCATTTAATTCCTTCTGTTCTGCGCAGGCACCAGTTAATGAATATTTCTAGTTTGTTAGTAATTGCCTTAGTTGTTCTCCGTGTTTTTGATCCATACAACAGTATTGATTTGACAGTGGAATTAAATATTTTAAGTTTAGTATTAGTCTTGATAGCTTTTTAACCTCTACAAATTCCCTACTGCTATGAAAGATCGTCTTGTCTTTTGTATTCGTATTTTGATATCTCTATCAATTCCCCCGTCGTCATCTACATAACTACTCAAATAGGTGTATGACTCCAAGTCTTCGATTAGGATACCATTGAGAGAAACCACATTACTTTTATAAGATAAAGATTACCTCAACGACAAGGAGTAGGTTGCAATTGGGACGGTGACACAAAGAAAGCATTAAGAAAAAAAAAGGGGGGGGGGTGCTGCCCCGCCTCCCTTTACAAATGTTAAAGAGACCATGTCTAAGCCTTGGTTAGGTGTGTATTAATAACAACAACAGTAATCATCGTCAGGTAGCAGGTCCATTACAGAACGTCGCTCTCATCACAACCCGCCTTAAAAAAATTATCCTGCTTCGTGTACTTTCTTACCCAAGAATCACTTATATCCTGTGCGCGTCTTTGTGCTGGTTGGCCACTGTCCCTCTTTCCTGAAACTATACCCCCTGCTACTTTTAATTCCAATCATATGCGGTGCATGGTGTGGCCAAATTATTTTAACTTCTTGGACAAGATTATGTTCACCATCTAGTCTTTCTCCAAGTGGGCACCCACAAATGGAAACGGATATCAAAGCAAACTACGGTTAATGAGTATGCTTAGATACCTACACCGGTATGGGGCTGCTCCTGTGGGCTATTGCCAGGCGGAAACGGCGCCGGATTCCGAGCCTCAAAGGGATCCACCGACACTGAAGGACCTGCAGCTGACATACGAGTTCATAGAGGCAGCTGGACCTGAAGCTGACATACGAGTTCATAGAGGCAGCTGGACCTGAAGCTGACATACGAGTTCATAGAGGCAGCTGGACCTGAAGATGACATACGAGTTCATATAGGCAGCCCACCTGACGGCCTGACCTGAGCAGAAGTAGCAACAAACAGATAGACTAATCTTTCTAAATTTTCTAGTTGGGTTGCTCACCCCCCCACCCCCCTCCCCCAACCTCCTTCACCCCCTTTTTCCCCTCCACCTTTGAGTATGCATTGGCTATCATAACACTCATCACTATACACAATAATAGACTGGGAAAGAAAAATTGACCTCAAACTAAAGTCAGACTATCGACACCCACTTCATGCGGAATTATTTAAGCAACAATAAGAAATCCTGGTTGGGCTGCGATGAGGGCGCAATCGAACATGTTTGCCGCCTTACAGACATTAATTTTGGAATTTAATTGGATGCCCATGCCTCCTGCTCCAAACAGTCCACATTAAACTTGATTGAAGATGTTTAGAGCAGATTCCTGGCTTTGTGGACACTTTAGTGAGAACATTGACTGACGAAAACAAAGATGAAGGTGGTGCTATAGTTTACACATACAGATGAGTAACTCGCAGTAAGCGAAGTGCATGGACATTCACAGTAAGCTCAATGGGGAAAACCATCAAGGAGATGAATGGCACCTTTGATTTTAAAACCAGCAGTCTTACAAAAGAAACTAGGCCTGTAACAAGGGCATTAGCATAGCTTGGTACTCAAGAGTTCAAACACGCGTGCATAATTAATGACTTGATTAATATGCTTAAAATAATTCAAGCTGGTTTTGACAGACAAGAATGGATTGCAACACCAAGCCAGGTTACGCGGATGTTCAAGGAACGAGCGTGCAGATTATCATGCAGACACTGCGGTTACTAAGGTTATTCCAGTACTAGACAGAAGCGATGTTATCAATGCCATGCTCAACACTTACCGTGACGACGAGCACACAAAAGAGTATGACTCCATATTCATATCTAGACTAATGGACATGGGGGTACAGCCTGGAGCTGCAAGACATGAACATTACACTAAGGCGACAAGACGTTTTATTACCCAACACAGAACAGGCGTCATCGGTTGTTTTACACTTGTGGAGCTTTTGGGGAGGAGATCGGAGACACTATGGATCTGTCCTGGGTGATGTGATGATAACCTTTACTTACCTGAACCCTTGTATGCCTGGGAAACGTTAAGCTTAACTCTTTCAGTATTCTGGAGCGTACAGTAGGTCAATACATTACTCTTTAGATCATAGACCAGTGATTCCCAAACTGTGCGCCGCGGCGACCCGGGGATTAGCGACCTCTTCACAGGGGCGCCGCGAAATATTCATACTTTCACTTAGGTTGGGGCGCCGTGGGAAAATTTTAATTGAAAAAAAAAAGGTGTCGCGACTAGGAAAAGTTTGGGAAACACTGTCATAGATATTTCGAGAGCCGTGTGGGCTATGATAGAACGACGCGACCTCATCCAGCGGTACCATAAAGGGTAAAAAAGGGGGCGACATAAGCAGCAAAATCAAAAAAAAATTTGAACTTTTGATCTGACAGCGCGAAGCTATTAGGGGTTGTATTACCAGGACTTGCATCATACTAGGAAAATCTACCGTCGCACGGGACTAGACATTTCTGTACTCTTTCAGCTTCACTCTTCTGTTATCTTCTTCTTTTTTTTTTTTTTTCGCGTTCACCAGCTATAAACTCCGGTGGAAAGTTCTGGTTGTTCGTCCACTTCTGGACTTTTATTCCTTTTCCAGAAGCTGAGTGTTGCGTGTACACTCGTTTTACAAATACGAATAATTTGCCTGCAGCGGTTGGTTCTTTGCCTCTCAGGCAGGTCCACTCTGACTTCGAATAAAGCTCCCAATTAGTCGACTCTTACGACATGCTTTTGGGTAGGCAGAGGGTCTATTTTAGTTTTCCCTACGAAAGGGACCCGGAACCCACACTGGTATCTCTTCTGTTACGTTAACCCATTCTACGACACGGGTTGTATAATAAGTCCTTCTGTCTCAAATCAGTATTTTTTTTTTTAATTCTGTAACACTAAAAATGAGTTGTTCTGAAGTACACAAACATTGTGATAGACAGCTTTGACGTAACGAAAACTTGGGACTGAACGAGTTGAGAAAACTGGAAACTTTAATAGACAGTGAAAATGCAGTTTGTGAGTCAAGTTACAAATCGACATCACAGTACTCAGTACTCAGGGCATTTCCTTAAACGCGTACAGTTTCAGTTCATATGGTACTAGTGGCAGTGTGATTGTATGTTTGTCTGACCTTTCTTTTCTCTGAGTGTTGAATGTTGAATTAATAATCGACACCACAGCACTCGGGATACTGCCATAAGCGCCCTGTACACATCTTCAACAGCAAGCAAAGAGTTCCAGTAACTGTCTGTACATCCCTCTTACCTTTCCCTTGAGTGTTGAGTGACGGCCGGATCCCCACATAACTTCCCGCAGCACCATTCTCTTCTAACCGTAATGATCTGTTTGTGTCTCCGCACTGTTCACTCGCTCCAAAATGGCCTTCAGAATATCTCGCTTGTCATACATCACTTCACTACCTGTGACGTGACGGGTGGTTTAAATGTTTATGTTGTTGAGTAGGGATCTTCCTTTCAACACATTCTCTCCACTAGATAAACCGAACTAAAATCTGAGCTATGTTGCTCTCAGACAAAGTCCTGGATATCCAAGAAAACAGCCATATTGGCTCGTTAGGTACTTTAACATTAGCTGCACTTGGTACCCACAAGAGAAGGCAAGGAATTTTAGATGTC
>CAJHNH020001289.1:156645-179145 GCA_905116865.2 Candidula unifasciata | reverse complement strand
AAATTAATGGTGTACAGACACTCCTGACAGACACATTATTCGTGTACAGAAAATCCTAACAGACAAATTAATGATGTAGACAGTCAAACAGATAAATCAGTGGTGTACAGACACATCCTGACAGACAAATTATTCGTGTAGAGACTGATCCTAACAGACATATTACTGGTGAACAGAAACATCCCAACAGGCAAATTATTTTTACACTGACACAGCCTAACAGAAATAATAATTTTACACACACATCCTAACAGGCACATTAATGGTGAACAGAAACATCGTAACAGACACATTAATTTTACAGACACGCCCTAACAGGCACATTAATGGTGAACAGATGCATCCTAACATACAAGTTAATGGCGTAAAGAAACTAAATTAACGGTGTGCAGTCTTCACAACAGTCTCTGACTGTCGTTGACTTAGTGCTGTCTTTGGGATCTTAGGTAGTGAGGCCCTATCTCTTCCAGGACGCAACTCTCGTAGCTCTGGCAGAGTGCCATGAGAACAATGTTTAAAAAAAAAAACAGTTGAAGCACCCCTCACCCCGGGAAAAGTGCACCCTGGTAGGTGAACTTTGAAACGCAAACACTAAGCTCTGGCCACACTACAGACTAAACAAGACACAACCTCAAACAACCCACTAACAGCACTAGCACAATCAATAATAATATTCAGTTGTGCAAGAGCAGACAAGGACACGACAACTGTACCTAATCTGTGGCAGGCCGTCTCCTTTGGCAGCCATGTTGGCGTGGGTACTCGGTAGAAGCTGGTTAGGTCCCATCAAGAGAAGAAAGACTGAGGCTCTCGCCTGGTGCTTAAATGCCGATGTATTCTGAATATCATCAATAATTCCAGTTTCCAGTAAAATATCCTGGTATCCCAGTTTTCAAAAAAATATCTCAGTATCCTAGTTTCCAGTAAACAAAACAGAATCTCAGTTATCAGTAAATTTCCCAGTATCACAGTGTCCAGTAAAATATCTCAGTATCCTAGTTTCCAGTAAACAAAACAGAATCTCAGTTATCAGTAAATTTCCCAGTATCACAGTGTCCAGTAAAATATCTCAGTATCCTAGTTTCCAGTAAACAAAACAGAATCTCAGTTATCAGTAAATTTCCCAGTATCACAGTGTCCAGTAAAATATCTCAGTATCCTAGTTTCCAGTAAACAAAACAGAATCTCAGTTATCAGTAAATTTCCCAGTATCACAGTGTTCAGTAAAATATCACAGTATCCTAATTTTCAGAAAGAAAATGTTTCACAGTATCCTAGTTTCCGGTAAATATCACAATATCCTAGTTGCAAACTATATCACAGTATTTCACTTCATAGGTCAAAGCACAGTATCACTATATCATATGTCACAGTACAGTATCACTATATCATAGGTCAGAGTACAGTATCACTATATGGCAGGTCAGAGTACAGTATCACTATATCATAGGTCAGAGTACAGTATGACTATATCATAGGTCAGAGTACAGTATCACTATATCATAGTTCAGAGTACAGTATCACTATATCATAAATCAGAGTACTGTATCATTATATCATGTGTAAGAGTACAGTATCACTATACAGCAGGTCACAGTACAGTATCACTATATTGCAGGTCCCATTACAGTATCACTGTATCATAGGTCAGAGTACAGTATCACTATATCATAGGTCACAGTACAGTATCACTAAATCATAGCTCACAGTACAGTCTCCCTATATTGCAGGTCACAGTACAGTATAACTAAATCGCTGGTCACAATATACAGTATTACTGCATCTCAGTACAGTATCATCACAGTACAGAATCACAATATTACAATTCAGGATAATTATTTCCTTATTTCTAATGTAATACCACTAGATCATAGTTTCCAGCACAGTATCACTATATCCTAGTTCACATTACAGTAGCACTACACACGGCCTACTCTATAGTATTTATATTAGAGAAGGCATTGCACTACATTTAGTTCCTAGCCCAGCAAGTATTATTTATGCCAGGGCTATTTAGCTAAATTTACACAGGGGCAAACATTTTCAAAATGGGAATCGCCACAGGCATAAGCCCTAGTTCTAGCCTAGGAAGATCATTAAAACTATACACATGGCAATGATCCGCGAGCCACATGCTAGGCCTCTGCGGGCCAGACATGGCCTGCGGGCCGCCAGTTGAATAGCCCTGATTGATACCTTCCCAATCTCCCAGCGATACCGGTCGCCGCTCTCAGTAGCTTCACTACATCCGGGCTTGTAGCAGGCTGTTACGCAATCATAATCATCATCATCATCATCGTTACGCGTGCTGTGCTGGTCGGCGTTTCGCCATCTCATGCGATAACCAGAATTACGGATTTGGTCAATGTTCTTGTCTCACTCTAACCATGTGGCCGAGCCATCTAGATAATTATCTTTGCCCCCCCCCCCCCCATCCTCAACACCCCGCTCTTTTCCCATCAATTCTGCTAGTTTTGGAGTCTTTTCCTTCTGACATGCCCAAAACTTTCTGGTATAGGGTCACTATATTCCAAGATAGTTGCTGCGACTTGGCTTATTTATAAAGCTGTCTATGACATAGTAATAAATCTATCGGAAATAAATATGTGACATTACAAACGCGTGCAGTAGTGTCTGGGAGAGAGAGAGAGAGAGAGAGAGAGAGAGAGAGAGAGAGAGAGTAAAAAGAGAGAGACGAGAGAGACAAGAGAGACAGACAAGAGAGAGAGAGAGAGAGAGACAAGAGACAGACGAGAGAGACGAGAGAAAGACAAGAGAGGGACAAGAGAGATACCAGGAACAGATAAGAGAGAGATGAGAGAGATACCAGAGACAGACAAGAGAAAGACGAGAGAGACACAAGAGAGACGAGAGAGACAAGAGAGAAACGAGAGAAAGAAACAAGAGAAAGATGACAGAGAGAGAATAATAAATTAATGTCTAATAAATATTACACACACACGCGCACACACACACACACACACACACACACAAAACTAGCAGGGAACAGCGGTAGCACCCTCTCAGCACCCACAAACACAAACCCTGTTGTCTTAGGTTCAAACCCTTGCCGAGGTTACTATTTTACAATATACCGAGTCTCCAAGGTCCACCTGGACAAAAATTACGGAAGTTTTCTTAGGCAATAAAACAGGCCCACCGGACTTCCACGAAACCAAGCTCAAAAAAGCCGATATATACATCCACACATGACATAGCATCATTTACCTAATTCATCACATGGCCAGGAAACGGCTTTTTCGCTATGTCTCACATGACATCAACATTAAACTCGTATTTGATAAGTTGACATCAAAACTCGTATTTGATAAGTTGACATCAACATTAAACTCGTATTTGATAAGTTGACATCAACGTTAAACTCGTATTTGATAAGTTGACATCAACGTTAAACTCGTATTTGATAAGTTGACATCAACATTAAACTCGTATTTGATAAATTGACATGAGATGAGTTTGTACATTCAGCAAAGGACATTTCTCCATGCCTTCAGGCGTATTGGGCATATAGGGTGTCAACACCACGCCGACCACCTTTACTTCCCAGGACTCCATTAGAGACTAGGTCAACCTGGCGGCGAAGGTCGTTGATGAAACAAGTCTGGTGTCGTCAGGACTAGAACCCACGACCTTCAGATCCGCAGATGAGCCCTAGCCGCTACATCACGGCGGCTCCTTTACCCCCTCAGTGCAAGGAACTAATCAGGCAGTTTCACTGGGTTTCACTGATATCATACTCTTGTCTCCACCATCTATACATCACCCAGTGGTAACCTTCAACTATGTTCCAACTGTTGGTTTCGTTCATCTTTTCTCGCAGAGATTATTATTTTAACGGACCTGTTCACGTTTCCCGGCCCATCTACACACTTTCTCAGTCTGATCTAGGTCAAAGGGGTGTCACGTTGTACTGCTTACTTCGAAAAGAGTCTCTCGTGGGACCTAGGTTGAGGCTGTGTGTAGGGAGGTTTGGGTTAGGGCCAGTTCTGGGGTCGTTGAAAGCTGTGTCGTCGTGTAGTATAGAACACGCCACACCGGCGCCGATGTAATTGGAGGAAAGACAACGTGACACACCTCCGACGTAGAAGAGTCTGAGAAAGGTAGTGTGTAGATGGGTCGGTAAACATGAACAGGACCCCTTTAACCTACTCAGACCCAAAAATTTATAAGTTGAAGTAATTACTTCTTAGAATACAAGGGGCTAAAGAAGCATCAACTTTGGAATAAAGAAGTTATAAAAGAAGGACATCATAGCATTCGAAACATCGCAATAAGCGCACCATCCCCATCGTCAGCAGCTACCAGCATAGATTTCCAATTCCGACGGTAGAAGTAGGAGTCTGATTACATGTCGTTCTTGCCTTTGCTCTGAGTAGTTGAGCTTCCGCCAGATGCTATAATGACTCCCCGATGCACCATTCTTTCCGGCCATGGATGACAAAACATTGTTATGAGGATTTGAGGTAACTTCCATATCCCCATGGGCCGCAAATACTAGATCCCTAATCCCAGACACCGAACGTCTGGAGCCGACACTGAATAATACATGAATTTCTGGGCACGGGCGGAGATCTTGTCATCTCTCTCTCTCTCTCTCTCTCTCTCTCTCTCTCTCTCTCTCTCTATCTATCTATCTATCAATCTATCTCTTTCTCTATCTCTCTCTCTCTCTCTCTCTCTCTCTCTCTCTCTCTCTCTCTCTATCTATCTATCTATCTATCTATCTCTATCTCTCTCTATCTCTCTCTCTCTCTCTCTCTCTCTATCTATCTATCTATCTATCTATCTATCTATCTATCTATCTATCTATCTATCTCTATCTCTATCTCTATCTCTCTATCTATCTATCTATCTATCTATCTATCTATCTATCTATCTATCTATCTATCTATCTATCTATCTATCTATCTATCTATCTATCTATCTATCTATCTATCTATCTATCTATCTATCTATCTATCTATCTATCTATCTATCTATCTATCTATCTATCTATCTATCTATCTATCTATCTATCTATCTATCTATCTATCTATCTATCTCTCTCTCTCTCTCTCTCTCTCTCTCTCTCTCTATCTATCTATCTATCTATCTATCTATCTATCTATCTATCTATCTATCTATCTATCTATCTATCTATCTATCTATCTATCTATCTATCTATCTATCTATCTATCTATCTATCTATCTCTATCTCTATCTATATCTATCTATCTATCTATCTATCTATCTATCTATCTATCTATCTATCTATCTATCTATCTATCTATCTATCTATCTATCTATCTATCTATCTATCTATCTATCTATCTATCTATCTATCTATCTATCTATCTATCTATCTATCTATCTATCTATCTATCTATCTATCTATCTATCTATCTATCTATCTATCTATCTATCTATCTATCTATCTATCTATCTATCTATCTATCTATCTATCTATCTATCTATCTATCTATCTATCTATCTATCTATCTATCTATCTATCTATCTATCTATCTATCTATCTCTATCTCTATCTCTCTCTCTCTCTCTCTCTCTCTCTCTCTCTCTCTCTCTCTATCTATCTATCTATCTATCTATCTATCTATCTATCTCTCTCTATCTCTCTCTCTCTCTCTATCTCTCTATCTATCTCTCTCTATCTCTCTCTCTCTCTCTGGCTGAGCTCTTTAACCTAGTTTTGTTGTATTCTACTTAACGATCAGACATACGCACTCTCTCACACACACCCAATCACACATACACGTCCACTTACACATAAGCTTACTGGCACATGCACACTTACTCATACACACACATACATACCCACTCACCCATACATACCGACTCACACATACACACCCACTCACACATTCACAGCCACTCACACATACACACACATACACACCCACTCACAGACACCCACTCACATACACACCCACTCGCACATACACACCACACCCACTTACACATACACTCACACATACAAACCCACTCACACATACACATCCACTTACACATACACACCCACTCGTACATAGACATCCACTCACACATACACACCCACTCGCACATAGACATCCACTCACACATAGACATCCACTCACACGTACACACCAACTCACACGTACACACCCACTCACACATACACATCCACTCACACATACACACCCACTCTAACATACACACCCACTCAAACATACACACCCACTCGCACACACACCCTCACACATACACACCCACTCACACACACATACCCACACATACACACTCACTCACTCACACATACACACCCACTCACACATACACATCCACTCACAGACACCCAATCACACAAACACACCCACTCACACATACACACTCACTCACAGACACCCAAGCACACATACACACCCACTCACACATACACACCCACTCACACATACCCACCCACTCACACATACACACCCACCCACTCACACATACACACCCACTCACACATATAAACCCACTCACACATATACACCCACTCACACATATACACTGACTCACACATATACACCCACTCACACATACACACCCACTCACACATATACACCCACTCACAAATACACACCCACTCACACATACACAGCCACTCACACACACATACCCACACATACACACCCACTAACACATACACACCCACTCACAGATACACATACACTCACAGAACCCAATTACACATTCACACCCACTCACACATACACACCCACTCACAGACACCCACTCACACATACACACCCACTCATACACACCCACTAACACATACACACCCACTCACCCACTCACATATACACACCCACTCACATATACACACCCACTCACACATACACACCCACTCACAATAGATCCTGTCCCCACTTTAAGACGTATTGGGCATAAGGGGCAAGACCTACAATTTATAGACCAATCGACGGTGGGTGATGTGGTCAACATCATGCCGGATGCTTTTACTTCCCAGGTATTACCTTGACCATTTAAGGCTGTGTCGACCTGGAAGCCAGGGTAATTTTTTTACCCCAAAAGATTCCGTAAGGGTCTGAACCCACTATCGTCCGATGCACAGGCGAGCGTCTAGCCGTTACACCACATTGGCTCGCAATAATACTAATGGCTACGATACTAATAATGACGATGATAATAACAATAATAATTATTATTGTTACTAAATTATTACGCATTTAAACAAGAAGCCCCTGATCTTAAAGATCTAGAAAGTTATAGAGGGAATGAGTGCTCCCCTCCCCTCAGACGAACCACTACCCATGTTTACATGACACGTCGGCGCCTGTAACTCACAAACACGGCTTTCTCAGTGGCTATCAAATGCTACTAGTGTGTTGCACATAAAGAACCGCTCAATTTCAGTCCCTCTGCTTCAACTCGACCATTTCCTGGGACAGTCTCTGGGTGTCTGGCAGACCACATCTGTACATGGCTTCAGGCTGTGCCGTTCTGTGAATCTACATCTATACATGGCTCCAGGCTGTGCCGTTCTGTGAGTCCACATCTATACATGGCTTCAGGCTGTGCCGTTCTGTGAGACAACATCTATACATGGCTTCAGGCTGTGCCGTTCTGTGAGACAACATCTATACATGGCTTCAGGCTGTGCCGTTCTGTGAGACAACATCTATACATGGCTTCATGCTGTGGCGTTCTGTGAGACTACATCTATACATGGCTTCAGGCTGTGCCGTTCTGTGAGGCTACATCTTTACATGGCTTCATGCTGTGCCGTTCTGTGAGACTACATCTATACATATCTTCAGGCTGTGCCGTTCTGTGAGACAACATCTATACATGGCTTCATACTGTGCCGTTCTGTGAGTCTATATCTATACATGGCTTCAGGCTGTGCTGTTCTGTGAGACTACATCTATACATGGCTCCATGCTGTGCCGTTCTGTGAGACTACATCTATACATGGCTTCAGGCTGTGCCGTTCTGTGAGACTACATCTATACATGGCTCCATGCTGTGCCGTTCTGTGAGACAACATCTATACATGGCTTCAGGTTGTGCCGTTCTGTGAGTATACATCTATACATGGCTTCAGGCTGTGCCGTTCTGTGAGACTACATCTATACATGGCTTCAGGCTGTGCCGTTCTGTGAGACTACATCTATACATGGCTTCAAACTGTGTCGTTCTGTGAGTCTACACCTATACATGGCTTCAGGCTGTGCTGTTCTGTGAGTCTACATCTATACATGGCTTCAGGCTGTGCCGTTCTGTGAGTCTACATCTATACATGGCTTCAGGCTGTGCCGTTCTGTGAGACTACACCTATACATGGCTTCACGCTGTGCCGTTCTGTGAGTCTACACCTATACATGGCTTCAGGCTGTGCCGTTCTGTGAGTCTACACCTATACATGGCTTCAGGCTGTGCCGTTCTGTGAGACTACACCTATACATGGCTTCAAGCTGTGCCGTTCTGTGAGACCACATCTGTACATGGCTTCAGACTGTGCCGTTCTGTGAATCTACATCTATACATGGCTCCAGGCTGTGCCGTTCTGTGAGTCCACATCTATACATGGCTTCAGGCTGTGCCGTTCTGTGAGTCTACATCTATACATGGCTTCAGGCTGTGCCGTTCTGTGAGTCTACATCTATACATGGCTTCATGCTGTGCCGTTCTGTGAGACAACATCTATACATGGCTTCAGGTTGTGCCGTTCTGTGAGTATACATCTATACATGGCTTCAGGCTGTGCCGTTCTGTGAGACTACATCTATACATGGCTTCAGGCTGTGCCGTTCTGTGAGACTACATCTATACATGGCTTCAGGCTGTGCCGTTCTGTGAGTCTACATCTATACATGGCTTCAGGCTGTGCCGTTCTGTGAGACTACACCTATACATGGCTTCAGGCTGTGCCGTTCTGTGAGACAACATCTATACATGGCTTCAGACTGTGCCGTTCTGCGAGTCTACATCACTGTATTAGCTGGATCTACACCACTGTGTGGTGAATTGATACACGACAAGGCAGATGTGGTCAAGGCCCTTTAGAAAACAAGCAATGGCATCAGTAGAGAAAGACAATTATTTTGGCCTGGAGAGAATGAGGCTCCTGGATGTGACCAGAGGGTCTTGCCGCGTCACTACACTCAGTGGAAAGGCAAGACGGACATTCAACCATATTGTGACCGGTACCATTAATACTTGAACTCTGCACTGGCTGCTGAAGATGAGGACGGAGCACGCATGGGAATGCCCCGAGTGCTGTGATGTCAATTCTTAACTCAACTCAACATCACTGTACCATTCGTTTCCTTTTTTTTAAATAGCAGCTAGTGACAAAGCATATTGATAGTACATAATTATCTGCTTGCTTACCTGTCTATTTGCCTAACAATCTGTCTAATTGTCTATCTAACTGCCTGTCTGGGTGGGTGTTTGTGTGGGTTTGTGGGTGTCTCTGTGTGTGGTCCTATAATTTATTTTGCCATCTCTATTGTCCTTCTCACATCGTACAAAGTTCTAACATTCCAGGTGCCAATCTTGAAAATTTTCCAAGGTGAAAGGAGATGCGTCGACGATCCAGACTCCTTTCGGCTTTCTACGTACCGTGCTATCATTCGTTTTCAAGGAGAGCTTTCCCATCTTGGATGGCTGTATATTTCTTGTTTCTCTTTTTGACTTAAACCTGGCTGGTTGGGTTTTGTGGCTATTGTTTTTACAGGATAAGGTAGGCAACCTTGAAACCCAGTCCCATTCTCCAGGTCATGCCGGTGTGTTGGGGAATGAGCAGGCAGATAGACTAGCCGGCTCTGCACCACTTGGTGGTGAATTGATGTATGAGAAGTTAGATACTGTGAGGGCCCTTTGGGATCGAGTGAACAGTGTGGAGGCGCAGACAGATCATTACGGTCTGCGGAGAATGGCGCTGCGAGGAGTTACCAGGGGATCTGGCCGACGCTCAACACTCAGGAGAAGGATGAGAGGGATTTACAATCAGACAGTTACTGGTACCATCGGAATTGGAACTCTTCGCTTGCTGCTGAAGATGGGGACTGAGCACTAATGGGAGTGTCCACACTGCTGTGATGTCGATTACTTATTCAATATTGAACATAAGCCCAACCCCACCCTAAGTCGCCACCCACGAGAATCTTGGATAGGGTACAGTGTTACCCTTCTTTACTTCCCGCCAGGGCCCGGATAACACACGGGTGCCTGTTTATCTTGCATCCATCCGTAATTCACCAGAAAGGATATCCTTAAGGAGAAAACACAAACATAAATGACTGCACAGATACAAACAAAACCTGCACCTTCCTCCCAAACAACCGGCTTCCTGTTTAGGCTGACAGATTAAAACATTGCATGACTAGCTGCACCACTTCCGTGCAACAAAACACCACAGCTTCTCAAGCTATCCTCTCATGTTAAAACGAAACTGACGAAGAAGGAAAGGCAGACGAATAAAATCACTAGAAATATTGCGAAAATTCGTCAAAATCCGTGGGCATTTTTACAACGACCTCTTGCACAATACGGAATCAGAGCTGAGGTTATTTTCGGATGCAATATTGATCGAAATTGAAGCTACGTAATCTTCTTATGATGTCATCGGGAGGTTAAAAATGGAGCCTAATGTGTTTGATAGCGTGGCTGATATGATATACGGTATACTGATTATATCTCTGTAGGTTTTGCTGTATTGTGCTATTTACGTTTTTCTGTTTAGATTTCTATGTATTCTTCTTGTTCTTCCTTCACTTGTTCTTGTTCTGGTTGTCTTCTTCTTCTTCTTCTTCTTCTTCTTCTTCTTCTTCTTCTTCTTCTTCTTCTTCTTCTTCTTCTTCTTCTTCTTCTTCTTCTTCTTCTTCTTCTTCTTCTTTCTTTTTCTTTTTCTTCTTCTTCTTCTTCTTCTTCTTCTTCTTCTTCTTCTTCTTCTTCTTCTTCTTCTTCTTCTTCTTCTTCTTCTTCTTCTTCGTTTTGTCCTTCTACATCTTCTTCTGCTGCGTTCGCACGCCATTGAAAGGGCGACTGGCACGCTGTTATTGTTTACAGCAAGGCTGTGATATCTGTGCCTTTCGGCAAAACTGGTAAGTAGTCGAGTTTTATGACAAACTTGATGGGGTAGAGGAGTAGGAGGGGGAGGGAAGGAGAGGGGACTAGGAGGGGGTGGGGAGGGGGGAGGGGAGGGGAGTAGTAGGGAAAGGAAGTAGGAGGGGGAGGGGAGTAGGAGAGGGAGGGGAGTAGGAGAGGGAGGGGAGTGGGATGGGATGGGAGTAGGATGAGGAGAGTAGGAGGGTAGGAGGAGGGATGAGAGTAAGATGGGGAGGGGAGTAGGAGAGGGAGGGGAGTGGGAGGGGATGGGAGTAGGATGAGGAGAGTAGGAGGGGAGTAGGAAGAAAGAGGGGAGTAAGATGGGGAGGGGAGTAGGAGGGGGAAGGGGTAAGAGGGAAGGGGTAGGAGGGAGAGGGGAATAGGATGGGAAGGGGAGTAAAAGGGGGAGGGAAGTAGGAGGGGAGGGGAGTAGAAGGTGGGGGGAAGTAGGAGGAGGGTGGGAGTAGGGGGAGGGGAGTAGGATGTAGAGGGAAGTAGGAGTGGGAGGGGAGAAGGAGGGGACAGGAAGTAGGAGAGGGAGGAGAGTAGGAGAGGAAGGAGAGTAGGAGGGGGGTTGCGCATGAACATGGGTCTAATCTTTATTTCCACTAAAACCGTGTTTCTGAAACCAACGGGGGGTGGGGGGGGGGGGGGGTAAAATACTCTATACGTTTGAATGGATATATTTCTCCGTAATATTCTCTACATGTTCAAATGCACAGATTTCACTGTAATACATTCTTTTATATATACATATATATATAATTAATTATACGTTCGTAATTACAGATTAAAGTTTACAGAGGCCGCAGGTGATAAACTGACAAACCTGACAATTCCAAGTTATACCGTAAAGTCAAACTATGAAATAAAAATACAATAAAAGATAAAGTTGTGTTACATTTCGGAGTAGTAGATCTCAGAGTAAATATCTTTTAACATAAAGTTAGATTTTGCTGACATAATAAGACAAGATCTTAGGGTAGGAGAGGAGAGACAAGACAATAAGCTACCTCTACATCTCAGGGTATCAGGGAAGAGACAAGACAATAAGCTACCTCTACATCTCAGGGTATCAGGGAAGAGACAAGACAATAAGGTACCTCTACATCACAGGGTAGGAGAGATGAGAAAAGACTATGAGCTACCTCTACATCTTAGGGTACGAGAGGAGAGACAAGACAATAAGCTACCTCTACATCTCAGGGTATGAGGGAAGAGACAAGACAATGAGCTTTCTCTACATCTCACGGTATGAGGGAAGAGACAAGACAATGAGCTACCTCTACATCTCAGGGTATGAGAGGAGAGACAAGACAATAAGCTACCTCTACAACTCAGAGTATGAGAGGAGAGACAAGACAATGAGCTACCTCTACATCTCAGGGTATGAGAGGAAAGACAAGACAATGAGCTTCCTCTACATCTCAGGGTATGAGAGGAGAGACAAGACAATAAGCCACCTCTACATCTCACGGTACGAGAGGAGAGACAAGAAAATGAGCCACGTCTACATCTCAGGGTACGAGAGGACCTGTCGTTGCTTTGTCATTTTCCACGCCAAGATGCCAGCAGACACGGCTGACACTAAAATGAACTTTGGCACGGTATTTAAGAACTGCCCAGGAGCAGGCGCTAGAAATAGAGCACTGAACTAAATCAATAGTGACAATACAACAGTCTCGTTATGTTTGTGTTGGTGTGTGTGTGTGTGTGTGTGTGTGTGTGTGTATGTGCGCGCGCGCGGGCGTTTGTTCGTGGGTAAGTGCGTGTGTCTCTTATGTGGGTATATATGTGCGTAGGCCTGTGCGTTCGACTACTGTTTATTTGAATATATTAAGTCCCCGTGTAGGTTCCAGGGACCAATTGTGTGTGTGTGTGTGTGTGTGTGTGTATGTGTGTGTGTGTGTATATGTGTGTGTGTGTGTGGGGGGGGGGAGCGGGACTTACTACCCCCATAACAAGCATTTCGTAAGAATTGAGCAATTTGCGGATTCCTTTTAAATCAGAGCCGATCTGCCTGAGAGACAAGGGACCAACCATCTGTGTACAAATAAGCCAGGTCTGTCAAACGGATGTGCACACAAAACTCAAAGTCTGGAACATGACTACAGTCCAGAAGTGGACGAACAACAAGAACTTTCGCCGGAGTTTACAGCCAGTGAGCTGGAAGGAAGAAAAAAGGATAGAGGTAAACAAATGATCATCCAAAGCAGGAAAAAAAAAAAGAAGAAAATACAAGTGAACAAGAGAGGTAGAGATAGAGAGGGAGAGAGAGAGAGAGAGAGAGAGAGAGAGAGAGAGAGAGAGAGAGAGAAGAGAGAGGAAGAGACAGAGAGAGACAGAGAGGGAGAGACAGAGAGAGACAGAGAGAGACAGAGAGAGAGGGAGAGACAAAGAGGGAGAGACAGAGAGAGAGACAGAGAGACAGAGAGAGAGGGGGAGAAACAGAGAGGGAGAGACAAAGAGAGAGAGAAAGACAGAAAGAGAGACAGAGAGACAGAGAGAGAGAGAAGAGAGAGAGAGAGACAGAGAGAGAGGGAGAGAGAGAGAGTTTGAAAGTCAAAATCAGATTGAGTGAGCGTAGCAATTCAGAAGTCTATAACTAATGTTGCTAGGCTCGCTAGCGTAGCTGGTTAAACCTGACTACGCGGCGACCGGGTGACGAACTCCTTGTGGTCCAGGTTTCACGCCCGGGGGTAGGCAGAAAAGCCACATTCCTCTCAGATTTACGATACTATCACGGAATCTGAGATAAATAGGAAAATCAGACACCCAAGGAGGAGGAAGAGTGGGAGGGAGAGCAAAAAGAACTCAGACCGCACAGCAAAAAATACACAGATGCTCAATATTCTGCAGCTGAACATCTGTGGAATAAGAAATAAGAAACTTGAACTTGCCAAACTGCTAAACAACCACAGGATACACGTGGCTGCCCTACAAGAAACCTGCATAAAGAATCTGATCTGCATCTCATTGGATATACTAGTTATGCCTGTAAGTGCAATGACTGCCGGGGCATAGTGACCTATATCAGAAATGACATACAAGGAGATGTAACAATGCTGTTGACATCTCACACTACAGATGTGCAAAAAACAACTATCTGGCACAATGGAAGCAAATATACGATATACAACGTGTACAGCACACCTCAGACAACATGCAACATACCAGAACTATACAAGACACAGTACCATAAAACCCTTCTTGTTGGTGACTTCAACGGACACTCGCCACGTTGACTACAATAGCATAGGGAAATACATCGAAGATACTTGTGAAACAACTAACCTATTAGTGCTGCAGGACATAGAGTCTACACCTACACTGTTACACAGGGCCCACCTATCTCTCAGCCGACCAAACCTGACCATCTGCTCATCCGACTTAGCAGACGCAAGCTATCCCCAAGTCCTGGATGACATAGTAAGTGACCACAAACCTATACTCACAACTGTAAGCACCACCGCTAAATTACGCTTCAAGCACAGAACCCGTTGGAATTTCCGAAAAGCAATCTGGAAAATCTTTCAGGAAACATCTGACTGCCTCCTGGGAAGAATTGACAACAAGAATTGTTTGGAATCTTTTTGTGAAGATATAACAGAAGCAAATCCGAATGCAGCGTCGAAAGCCATCCCAAGGGGCAGCCGGAAGGCATATAAACCTTTTTGGAATCAAGAAATTCAAAATACTATATATGAAAGGAATAAAGCAAGAATATTGCTCGAAACTGCACGTTTAACAGAAGCAAAGATCCAATACAATAAAGCATGTGCCAGAGTAAAGCTTGTAGTTAATAAGGCTAAAAGAGATAAATGGACAGAAACTTGCTCCAACTTAGACCTTAGACAGAATGGAAATAAAGCATGGACTTTAGTTAAAAACCTCTCCGGAGAAAGTAGAAGGGTGAACCCAAAACCAGTGACAGATGGGAGTAAGACAATCACTGAAGACAAGAAGAAAGCAGAACATTTCAATCATTATTTTGCCTCAGTTAACAGAGCAGGTAAGCTGTCAGAACTCAAAAGAACACAGCTCTCTCAGTTGAAGAAACAAGAGAGAGCTCCAACAGCCAGCGACTCCCTTTTTGAAAATGAATTTAGCATGGATGAATTAGAGCAAGCCCTGAAGAAGTTAAAACCTAGAAAATCCCCAGGCCCAGATCAGATCCACAATGAAATGCTGCTACATCTTGGCCGGTCTGGGAGAGAAGTAGTTCTCAGGCTTATTAATAAAACTTGGAGGTCAAGCAAACTTCCAAAGGCATGGATGAATGCATATATCGTCCCCATTCTTAAAAGCAAAAAGCCTCCAGATGACCCCAAAAGCTACCGCCCGATATCCTTAACATCATGCTTGGGCAAAGTTGCAGAAAGAATGATAAACAGGCGCTTATGTTGGTTCCTAGAGAGTTCTGGTGTTCTATGCCATGAACAAGCAGGCTTCAGAACCAACAACTGTACAGAAGACCAGCTTTTCAGACTGACACAAAGAATACATGATGGCTTCCAGAATAAGAAACACACAGTGGCCGTCTTTGTAGACCTCCAGCAGGCCTATGACAGAGTATGGAGAAAAGGTCTCCTGATGAAGATGATGAGCATAGGAATACATGGCAGATTGTAAAACGGTGAAATACTTCCTGATAGATAGAACAATCCAGACTAAGATGCACAACGCAATCTCTTCTAAAGAAGTCTTGGAGGACGGCTTGCCACAAGGCTCATCATTGAGCTGTACACTATTCCTAATCTTTATCAATGACCTGCCAGAACAAATCAAGGCCGAAAAAGCCTTGTACGCTGATGACCTAGCAATATGGCAATGAAAATGTGGAAAGTGGAGCCCAAAGACTGAATGGAGACCTAAGAAGACTGCATGAGTACTGCCAAAGATGGAAACTCAAGGTTAACTGTGCAAAGACCGTCTACACAATCTTTACCAAAAGCCACCAAGTAGCAAGGAAGAATATTAACCTGAGGTTAGACAAACACCAAGTGATGAAAGAAGAGCATCCCACATACCTTGGAGTCACACTTGACCGGCAGCTCAGCCTCAAGAACCATATTGAAAACGTCAGGAATAAGGCATTGAGGCGGTTACAGTTATTAAAGAGACTTGCAGGTACATCATGGGGATCAGACAAGGAAACTCTGAGAGGCTTATATCTAGGATATGTTCGCTCTGTGATAGAGTACAACAACTCACTGCTTACAACTTGCTCCAAAACTAACCTAGAGACTCTTGACAGAGTACAAAATAATGCCCTCCGATTAATCTGCGGAGCTATGCAGTCTACACCAACTGCTGCATGTGAAATCCATATGAATCTTATGAACTCATCTCTAAAGACCGTTGATTCTTACCCCCAAGAATGGATACATGTCTATACTGATGGATCAGCATTTAAAGCTACAATTAAAGCAGGTTACGGAATCTACATAGGTTATCCCGATGGATCTGTTGAAGAGATTTTTGATGCATGCGGGGAATTCTGTTCAAATTATGAAGCTGAAATAATTGCACTGGAAACAGCAGTATACCACCTAAAGACTGTAATGGATGTTTACCCTTCAAAGGTCCAAAATATTGTCATCACAGATTCAATGTCTGCCCTTCAAGCTCTGGAGGGCAGTGAACGCTGCAGAACTGACATAGCCAAGATAATCCTGGATGCTGATCAGCTTATTACCTCATACAACATCAGAATAGTGATGCAGTGGATTCCTGGCCACTCCGGCACACCAGGTAATGACAGAGCTGACAGATTGGCAAAGAAAGGAGCAACACAAGAACAACCACCTACAGCGACAACCCTCCAGACAGCAAAAACACTTATAAGAGCTATAAACAAAGAGACTTGGTTGAACAGATGGGCCATGGGAGACACTGGAAGAGAGGTTTATAGACATATGGCTGGCCCTGATCCCAATGACAGCATTAACCATCTAACAAGAAGGGACCAGGCCACCATCTTCAGACTTAGAACGCAACATACTCCACTCAATGGACATCTAAACAGAATACAGTAATACAATATGTAACTACCCCTACGAAACTGTTGAATACCGTCTCTTTGAGTGCCAAAAACTAAGTGAGACAAGAAGAACGCTACTCCCTCCGAGACCAAACAAGTGGAACACATTGTACGGAGGAAAAGAACAGCTTGTGAAAACATGCAAATTCCACTACATGGCATTGGGCCAAAGGGCGAAAGCTCATGCGCCGCTGGATCGATAACAACAACAACAACTATCACGGAATCAAGACAAAAGGGTTGCAATATCCATAGTACCGAGCCAAAGGGTTTTCAATTCATGGTTTATGGATATTTAAAAAAAAGGCTAATGTTGGGAGATGGGGGTGGGGGGGGGGGGAGAGCTATGGCAAATCATCGTTGTAATTCCTGCACGATCACTTATTGTTAAAATCTACAGCGATTTAACACGTAGCAGGTCCTGTGTGGAACGTTGCTTTCGTCGCCGCCATCTTGACAAATCTGAGTGTTAATGAGTTCCTTCCCCTGGTTTGGACGTGTAGTTAACAGACAGGTAACGCCTGGCAACGCTGTTGTTAAGAGTGTCCAAACTATAACGTGTACGGAGGTTGGACATTTTACAAAATGAAAGACATTCTATGTAATTTTTCTTTGGCAACTGAGACAAGGAACAGAATTGGAAAAAAGCTATATAAATTATATCCTGATTTGTCTAAGTGAATCAGACGTCGCATCCCATCTCCAACACTTATTAGCAGTTTTTGCCTAGAGAGTTTTACCGGTTAGTAGTTTTCTATGGTCTCTGAACAGTCTGAGTTCCATTCCGTTGTTGAAAACAACAACAAAACTGCCAATTTCCCTGCAGCTGAAGTGAACTGGATATTTCGGAGTTATAAACAGTGTTCGCAACCCCCTAAGACTACATAAGCCGAATATGAAGCTGTCGGTATTGTGAAAATGAGACTGCAATAAAAGCCACGTTTTCCTTGACCGAACACTACAAGATATATGTCACGGTTAGTAGCATGGCCATCCCTGGTGAAACTCCTGTCAGACATCTCTCCCCTCCCTTTCCAGTACTGCAGCCTGCAAGCTTAGAATCTCAAGGATGAGATGCAAAATAGGTACAGATCCTGAAAATCCCGTTCAACCGTATAAACATATCATCATCATTATCCAGAGCCTTGGACTATCAGGCCTTTCCACAATCCGCGATCTTCAACAACACACATCAGTTCGTGTGCTGACACTCTCCATGCAGCGGTTCTTAGCCTATAGGTCACGACCCTTTTCTTGGGTTGAACGACCCTTTAACAGGGATTGCCAAAGACCATCGCAAAATAAATATTCAATGACGTTATGAAGTAGCGATGAAAATAATTGTATGGTTAGGGCGTCGCCACAACACGAGGAACTGCATTAAAGGGTCGCCACAACATTAGGAATTGTATTAAAAGGTCGCCACAACATTAAGAACAGTATTAAAGGGTCGCGGCATTAGGAAGGCTGAGAACCACTGCTCAATGCCGTGACAAAATGCTTTCAAAAATCTTCTGGCGACGTTCTCCTCTGTCTCTCCGGTGATAACAACATGTTCCGGTTTCTTTTTCCTCATAACAAAACATAATAATGTTGAATGTCTGGTTCTGATGTTTGTATTTGCGAACAGTTGTCTTCGAGCCCTCGTCTCACTGGAACCATCTAGGTTGTTCTTTTTTGCTGTCCATAGAATTCTAAGAATTTTCTGTGAAACCATATCGTCAAGGCCTCAAGATATTGTTTGGCTTGTTTGTTTATCAATTGTCAGGATTCACAGCCATATGTTAAGAGCGGCTCTATATAGCCTGCGATGATGTCTTGAGGCATAATATGTTAGGGAAAATACAAGACAGCCATGCTTTTCCCTTGAGTTCCGCCGGTTTTTGTGTATGGCGTGACACTTATAGCTTTTGTCGTTAACAGACGTACGCTGCAAGGCAGCAAGAGCCCCCCCCCCCCCAAAAAAAAAAGCAAAGGGGGGGGGGGGGGGCTAGGGGCGGGGGTTATAGCGGCGTCTTTTATCCGCCGATGGCCATGTCACAGAATTTGAGGTAAATGAATGATCGAACTGCCCCACCAGCTAACTGGCCTCCAGTCAGTGACCATCTCCCGTGTCGTTCCACATCCCCTTATTCAGTGTTATCGCGGCAAACCTCTATAACTAGAGCAACGGTTCTCAGCCTGCCGGTCGCGACTTTTGTGTGTGGGTCGAACGACCCTTTCACAGGGGTCGCCTAAGACCATCAGAAAACTCAATTCATTGAAGTTATTAGGGAAAATAATTGTTTAGGGGTCGCCACAACATGAGGAACTGTATTAAAAGTTCGCGGCATTAGGAAGGTTGTGAGCCACTGGTCAAAAGCCCCACTCCACCATTCATCACCGCGTGGATGCGCCCAGCAGTAGGATAGGCCATATAAGGCCTACAATGTAAAAGTAAAGTTATTGACCCTTTGAATCAACACCACATGCCGCCTTTACTTCCAAGGACTATACCTGGTGCTCACGCAAGACTGAGTCCACCTAGAAGTCAAGGTCATGTTTGAAAAAAGTCTGGTTCCCTTAGGATTCGAACCCAAAACCTTCTGATCCGCAGCCTACGCCGCGGCGGCATCTGAAGTTACATTAGAGCATCACATAAGGTTCAGAAGAAACGTGTGGTCCCGTGTGGAAGGGTCCTGATGTATCAGCCATCTTAACATTCTAGGCCGCCACGGACTCCAGCGGAAGGACAAGACATTTCGCTACCAAGGGGGGAACAATTCTACAGCAACTGTGTTTGTATAACTCCTCCCTCCACCCAGGCTACTGACCCAGTTTCAATTCCCGTCCGTGTTGTGGTCAGTATAGGTTAGTACATGTCCATTGTCGTCTCTGTGGCTAAGTCGATGCGAACGCTTCGTAATGTCGGGATGCCAGGTTCGATCCCAGCTGCCGGCCAAGGGCATTGTGTTGGTTTCGACAGAGGTATCAAGAAAGCCAACCGTCCAGAAAGCAATGGCAAACTACTGGACATAGATTTCCTATAAAAACGACACAACAGCCAGGGGCTGTTGGGGTTGGTCCTGCACGTCCTGTGAAGGATACGCAACTAACCTGTCAAGTTCATTCTTACAGAGTTTTCACTAGATCACAGATGAGTATCATTTATTTAGTATATGAATAGTCCAGTGTAGTCATTTCATGGTTAATGTATATTTTTGTATGTGTGCTGTGTTGTTTTTGTTTGCTGATGAATGCTAATCGCCGCAACGTCCTTTATTTGTTCAGTTTAATTGGTTTTGTAAACCTGACATAAATATTTGTGTTTTTTCCTTACTCCCTTTTTTTCCTCTTCTATATAATTTTCTTCACTTTTAAAAACTTGTAAATCAGCGAACTAACGAAGTTACGGTGGTCCAATTATTTCCCCTGGTCAGATATTTTTCTTAGAGAGTCACGTTTCTGGACAGATGGAGGTTCCAATGTTTTTGTTATCTATTCGTATTGATCCTGTCAGCTGCTTTTGTTTAATCAGTACAAGCCGGAAACGAAGAAAATGGCCAAGTGGTTAGAAAAAAATGATTAATATAGATCAACGGGTCCTAATTTCGGTAAAGCAGTGACAATAAGTGGGGGGATGCCACATGAGGATCTCAAGGTCGTTGCTTCCGGTCTTGACGAAGTTGTACGTTTGTCAAAATGACTTTAGCTCTCAGGTCGACCCAGCCTTAAGTGGGTACCAGGTTTAGTCATGGGAAGTAAAAGTGGCCGGCGTGATGCTGACCACATCACCCACAGAGTATTGAATGGTCTACAAAATAAAGGTCTAGTTCTATATACCCTTGACACGAAGGCGGAAAAATTAGTACTATACGTTACCTAACTATTTACCAGCTGTAAGGGCAGTGTAGGACAAGGCATCATGGTTCCGAGGATTTGTGGCCATATGGCTAGTGCAGACGCCATGCACTGTGCACATACAGATTTATGTCTGTGTGTGTGTGTGTGTGTGTGTGTGTGTGTGTGTGGCCTCAGATCGGGGTTTTCATATGAGAAGGCTCCAGTAGAAAAAGAGGAGGAGTAGGAAGAGGAGAAGTATGAGGAAGAAGGAGAAGGAGGAGAAGAAAAGAAGAAGGAGAAGCAGGAGAAAAAGACAAAGAAGAAGAAGAAGAAGAAGAAGAAGAAGAAGAAGAAGAAGAAGAAGAAGAAGAAGAAGAAGAAAAAACAGCAGCAGCAGCGGCAGTAACTCTTCTATTATAAATTCGAAATATTGTACTTAATGGCAATTTTGTTTCGCAAAATGTATATAAATTTTCTTATTTCAGGACTGATCAAATTATAGTTTTTGCTTTCAACAAACAAAGTAAAAGTTAGAAATCAAAGTCGAGAGGATCGACTTCACTGCACCGAGTTTCATCGCATATGGCTCCGTCTCTCTCCGCCAAGCATCGCACAAAGCGCGAACTCTGTAGCAATAATTCTATGGATATGTGGAAATAAAAAATGCACTGGTGAACTGAAGGACGCATCCGAGAAGCGAACCTACGACCCCCGGAACACGCCACATGGCCACGGAGACTAGTTTTGTTTTAATGAACAATGAAAGCGTACATGATCTTAAACGTTGGCCTTGACAACAGGGAAGACGCACACAAAAGTAAAAAGTCTTCATCTTCATCAACCAAGAAAGCAACAAAAATAATTTCTCCATAAACCGCTTTGGGTTCAAATCCATACCGACAGGGATTTTTTATTTTTAAATAACTGAGCTCGGCTTCCTGGCTTAAATCGAGTGAAAAATTATACTAACAGACAGAAAGAAAATGAGGTCTTTTGAGCTGAAATGCTATAGAGAGATTCTCAGAATATCGTGGACAAAAAGAAGAAAATACCACTGATATTTTAACAGATCTGAACATCAAAGAAGATAAGCTAATAAACAGCATCCTGTCTCGGAAGCTAAAATATTTTGGTAATATCAAGCACCATGACGGATTGGACAGGATAACAGCAGAAAGCATGGTACCAGGAAGGAGGGGCAGGGATCGACGAACATGAAGATGGGCACAGGATATAAGTGACTCTTGAATATGACAGTACACGAGGCGGGAGAGCTGGTGAGAGTACGAGTTTATTTCAGGAAGACCGTAATGAGAGCGACGTTCTGCAAAGGACCTGCTACATGATGATGATGATAATAAGATATAATTGGAAACAACATCTTGTACTAGATTCATCAAGAAACAACAGATCAAGTTGTTCGGTCATCTCGTTAGAATGCAGCAACATTTAATACCGTTACAGGTTTGACATCTCAGAAAGAAGATCGGCAACAGGAGCAAGAGGACCGACATGAACAGGATGGACCGAGAACATCACAG
>CAJHNH020001289.1:129145-151645 GCA_905116865.2 Candidula unifasciata | reverse complement strand
AATGGACTGTCAGGTCCACTGTGGATTTCCCACGGGGATTTCGTGTTTGAGGTACGTTATAAATTAAGAACCCGACTTTACTTTAGTTAGAAATGCTCACAAAATTGCAGTCTACGATAGGTGGGCAGAACAATCTGAGAGAAATTACAGCCATCGAAAAATAACACTGCTGCTTTTCGCCATTTTGAAACCCTTACTTGTACTGAAATCCGTTTGTCGAATCGAAGCCGATATCTGGTTGCAAATATTTCATAAAAGCCAAAAAAGCCAACCACTCAAAGTGCCATCTGGCGTTTAAATTTTCAACTGTCTGTTTCCCAAAGTAAAGACACAAAAAATCTCCGTATAGATCCCACAATATTAGAGTCTGATTGACTGACATAAAGTTACTGTATTCGGGAACACGACAATAAATGCTTCCTCTTGCTTAACTTTAATCGAAAAACATGCGGTGTTATTAAACTAATCACATCTGATCTGAGGGGCGCTGTGGTGTAGCGGCTAAAGGCTTGCCTGCAGGTCCGAAGGTTGCGGGTTTAGGATCTGACGGAGCTGGACTAGTTAATAAATGACATTGACTGCCAAGTCGATCCAGTCTTAAAGGGATACCAAGTAAAGTGATGTGAAGTAAAGGCGGTCGGCGTGTTGCTGACCACTCAGGCACTGAATGCCGATTGGTCCATAAAATTTGGGCCTAGCCCTATATGCCCTATAGGCCTGGAGGCGTGGAACAGGGTCCTGTACTTTACTTACATCTGATCTGAGCGGAAAGTCGAAGCCCTGCTCTCTAAAAATATCAAACAAGCCACACAGCTCTTCTCTAACTGACCTTTGCTTCTTCCTCACCAAAACATCAGCTACAATTGTGGGCCGAACAGAACGGACAATGGAGGACAGACAAACCCCCACACGTTTAATTAAAGAAGACCGCGCCATTTCATGATACCCAACGCTGTTTATACATCCTAGAATCACCCAGTATTTCTATTTCTGCCTCTAGCAGTTTCTGCCTAATCATCGTTGGCTCCACCAGCCTACAGCAGCCTCCGAGCACATCGATGTTTCAGCCTATCTCATTATCTCCACTTGGAGATCGAATATGTTCCATCGTCGCGCGTTGCTGGTACCGGGTTATAAACTGACGAGGGCCGTCTCTGCATGGTGGTTCTAGGCAATCCAATAATGCGTGTGGCTTCTTCGATCAGTTAGTCGTTGGGAGACAGTTTTCGGCGTGCTCAGGGAGGTTAACCGGTTGTTATGTGGTTACAATCATCATTTAACGTCGTTACTACAACCACAGCAATCAGTTTTAGTAAGATCGTTAGACATTATCATCACCAGCACTGTTTTACCATCCCTATATTCTTTAGCATCTTCATTCATTTTCATTACCATCAACTGCATAGTTATACCCTTATATTTTGTATCATTATCGTCACCAGTATCATTATCGTCACCAGTATCATTATCGTCACCAGTATCATTATCGTCACCAGTATTATTATCGTCACCAGTATCATTATCGTCACCAGTATCATTATCGTCACCAGTATCCTTATCGTCACCAGTATCCTTATCGTCACCAGTATCATTATCGTCACCAGTATCATTATCGTCACCAGTATTATTATCGTCACCAGTATCATTATCGTCACCAGTATCATTATCGTCACCAGTATCATTATCGTCACCAGTATCATTATCGTCACCAGTATCATTATCGTCACCAGTATCATTATCGTCACCAGTATCATTATACCCTCCTCTTCTGTGTCAATATCCTTACCAATATCATCACCAGTACCGTTGTACCCTCCTCTTCTTTATCATCATCATCACCATTATCATCACCAGTATGGTTACATCCCCCTTCTTCCTCATCGTTACCATCGCCACCATCACCGCCCCAAAACTACTATCATCACCATTATACAATCGAAACTGCTCGAATATTATCTGAGTCCAGATTGTACGCCCCCATAAAAGTATATATTTCAGAAATAGCCTATATTTCCCCTAGATTATTTCAAGAAAAGATATAAAAAATGAACGAAAAGTGTATCAGCAAGCTTCAAAATAAAACGAACACAAACAAAACGTGAACGTTGCGGCTATGGAGCCTTCATCAGCACACACTTTATAAAAAAAAAAAACAATAACGCACAAATAAACAAAATAACTTAGCGTAGGAAATCAAAGGGGCCAGGTAGATGTCTTGTCAGTAGACTTGACAGTAGGCTTTAGGTTATAATTGTGGCTAGTTTACCTATGACATATAAAATGACTTAGCATCGCACGCCACCAAAAGTCCTCAGCAGGTCTTCTGCAGTGCTGATGCGATCAAAAGAGACAGGCCACTAAAATATACTGTCCCTACTGGCAACGGATGACGTCATCTACAGATCAGTCAGCGGGCGAGCTGGTCGCCGATGCTTCACATAAGAAGTTTAGCTAACCGTAGCGGGTTCAAACCTTGGTGAAGGCTAGAATTTTTTCACGTGGACTTCTAATAATTTCCTCTGGTCTCTATGTAGTGAGACCAGACGGTACTTAATTTATAACTTACCCCTGACGTCACGACAACGTCACGGAAGACATTCCCAATAAATTCTAGGGTGTTCAGGTTGTAGTTTCTCGCGATTTATCTACAGCCAAATTAAGGGTTAGGGTTAGGGTTAGAATTAGAAGACACTAGATGAATACTCAAAAAAAAAAAAAAAAAAAAAAAAAAAAACAACAACAACAACAACACACACACACAACAGCACACTTCCACCCCTTTAAATAATGGACTGTCAGGTCAGCTGTGGATTTCCCACGGGGATTTCGTGTTTGGGGTACGTTATAAATTAAGAACCGACCGGACGCCTGTGTGTATTGTTGCGCACGTTAAAGATCCCTTGGCAGTTGGAAATCGAAAAAGAGTAGCCTTACGGCGCTGCCCAGGCAAAATTTTGAGTTAAAAATCTACCCAAAGTATTTCATGATCCTCGCCGGTGCAACGGAGCTTGTGCACTGCGCTTAAATTATTAAGACTTGAGTTAGAAGTAGAAGGCAGCTCTGATGGGTTACACCCGTGTGCCATGATGTTGATGCGTTGAGCAAACAAACAAACAAACAAACAAACAAACAAACAAAAACAAACTCAAATCTACTCACGTGACATCTGACCCCAGGAGCGAGGACCTTCTAAAGATGGCCCGAGCCTGGGCGTTGGTCACCCGCCGGAGACTTTCGTTGTTGATTGAGACAATGTAATCGCCCACCTGGATGCTTCCATCCTGCTCCACTGCACTCGGCTTGGCTATACTCTTGACCACGCACCCGTTGATTCCTTTGTCCACTGTTTCAACGGTTAAACCTGGGAATTCATAGAGTTTAGCACCTATGTTAAAACATCGTTGTCTTGTTCTCTCATTTGTTCTCTTTCAAGCTACCCCCTTCCATCCCACCCCCCCCCCTAGCTCCGCCTTTTTGTTTCCTTCTTCTCCTTCTTCTCATGCTACTTCGCTTCTACGTCTTTTTATTCTCCCCCCCACCCCCCCCCCCTGTCTTCCTCCTCCCTCTTGTTTTCTACGGAATGAAAAAGCCAGTTTTACACCATGCCTTAATATTGCTTCTTACGACATGTCTGGTAGCTTACAGTAGATTACAGCCTTACAATGCTTCCTTCTTTTACAGATCCTGTACCGCACTGTCGTGTCCTCTAAACATATTTTTGTTCTTTCTTTTTCTTTGTTTTTAACCGAATTTCTGTTTTATACGTTATCTGCTTGTATTTGTACCACATCTAACTAGTCTAAGAACAACAACAACAACAACAACAAAGACTTCAAATACAACAAAAACGCCAATCACAACAGCTTTAGTCCATTCCAGAAGTTTTGTACAAATTAAAAAAAATCTGTAACTTAGTAACTGTTGGGTGTGAATGTTTAAAACTTGGCATGCAACCTCTTGATAATCATGTCCTTGTGAAATTTATTAATCATTTATAAATATATAAATACACACCCAGTTTTCATTTTGCCTTATTTGTGGCATATGAAAAAACAGATAGTGATTGAAAGAAGTCAGCATTTTTACAGGTAACTAAGTAACGGGACCTCTTCAAAACATCACACCGCACGCGTTTCACTCTCAGGTGGTCATTTCCAGCATAAGCCTCCAATGAGTTGCTAGATGATCCAGGTTTTCCTATTGTATGCTGGATAGGTTATCAAAACAATTACCATCCAAACAAAAATCTTCATGCGTGTGTCATTACTATATATTTTCTTTTTCTTCTGGGGACACAGATTATTAATCCAACAAAGATCAAAGAAATTAGCCGCCATTAGAAAAGAAAACAGTAACACTTATATTACTGTAAGTTATAAAATCATACAACCATACGCAATACAATTCGTATTGATCTGTTCTTGAGATATTTTTTTTAGTTTGAGGGCACAACTTTTAGAACTGACTATAGCCATTAGCAACACCATTAATAAACAACTCACCCAAATGCACGTTGTTCTTGTGTATGTGGACAGTCCTCTCTAGGCTAGCCGATACCCTGTTCAACTCTGGCGACGTCAAGCCGGAGTGACCCGAGTAGTAGGCTCGGGGGGAACCAGGCGGAGTCTTAAGGTCACTTGAGGTCAAATATTCGGAGGAAGAAGTGCTGCTCGCCTGTCTATGCATGATGCCCGACCTTCCACGCAGCTGTGGTTGCCACAGGGGGGAGAAAGTCAACTGTATCAATGCATTTGTGAGGTTTTTGAACTGTTGTGTGCTACTATATTATTTTCCTGTTACTTTTAGCAGAATAGTTGATTTTAATAGTAAAACAATGATTAGTCAACTATTAGAATCAATCAATCAATCAATCAATCAATCAATCAATCAATCAATCAATCAATCAATCAATCAATCAATCAATCAATCAATCAATCAATCAATCAATCAATCAATCAATCAATCAATCAATCAATCAATCAATTGATAGATCAATCAATCAACTAATCAAGCAACCAATCAATCAATCATTCAATCAATCAATCAACCAATAAATAAATAAATCGATAACTTAACCAATCAATTAACCAACTAATCGATCAAAAAATAAATGAACTAATCAATCAACATATAAATCAATCAACCAATCAATAAACCAGTCAACCAATCAATCAAGAAATAAATCAATGAACCAACATACACCCGGACAACCTTCAAATCCATCAGTCTATCTATCAACGAATCAACCCAATCATCCATCCACATATTCATCTACTCACCTACCATGTATAAATCCAACCATCCAGTTGACATTCATACACACATCGAATCCATCCATCCATCCATCCATCCATCCATCCATCCATCCATCCATCCATCCATCCATCCATCCATCCATCCATCCATCCATCCATCCATCCATCCATCCATCCATCCATCCATCCATCCATCCATCCATCCATCTATCTACCCTCCCATCCATCCACATATTCATCTACTCACCTACCATGTATAAATCCATCCACCCAGTTGACATTCATACACACTTCAAATCCATCCATCCATCCATCCATCCATAAATCCATCCATCCATCCATCCATCCATCCATCCATCCATCCATCCATCCATCCATCCATCCATCGATCCATCCATCCATCCATCCATCCATCCATCCATCCATCCATCCATCCATCCATCCATCCATCCATCCATCCATCCATCTACCCTCCCATCCATCCACATATTCATCTACTCACCTACCATGTATTAATCCGCCCAGGCAGTTGACATCCATACACACTTCGAATCCATCCATCCATCTACCCACCCTCCCATCCATCCATTCATTTACCTATTCACGCACCCATCCCTAAATCCCTAAATCCATCCAACATTCCAGTCATCCACTGACCACCCATCCATCCACCCACTTACCCAACCAGCCGTAAACCCGTCTCTACAGCAAATTGTAACAAACAAGCAAAGACAACTAGACAGTCATTTATCTCTACACCTTGTGTACAAGATGACAGACTAAACAACATACTCTTGGGAATAATGAGTTAAAGTACTAGAAAAGCCTCACAGGGCACAGGACAAAGGAACCACTAGTACTAGAAAAACTTCAGAGGGCACAGGACGAGGGCACCACCAGTACTGGAAAACCCTCAGAGGGCACCACCAGTACTAGAAAAACCTCAGAAGGCACCACCACTACTGGAAAAACGTCACAGGGCACAGGACGAGGGTACCAACAATACTAGAAAAACCTCACAGGGCACAGGACGAGGGCACCAACAGTACTAGAAAAACCTCACAGGGCACAGGACGAGGGCACCAACAGTACTAGAAAAACCTCACAGGGCACAGGACGAGGGCACAGGACGAGGGCAACACCAGTACTAGAAAAACCTCACAGGGCACAGGACGAGGGCACTAACAGTACTAGAAAAACCTCACAGGGCACAGGACGAGGGCGCTAACAGTACTAGAAAAACATCACAGGGCACAGGACGAGGGCGCTAACAGTACTAGAAAAACCTCACAGGGCACAGGACGAGGGCACTAACAGTACTAGAAAAACATCACAGGGCACAGGGCGAGGGCACCACCAGTACTAGAAAAACCTCACAGGGCACAGGACGAGGGCACCACCAGTACTAGAAAAACCTCATAGGGAGCAGGACGAGGGCACCACCAGTACTAGAAAAACCTCACAGGGCACAGGACGAGGGCACCACCAGTACTAGAAAAACCTTATAGGGCACAGGACGAGGGCAGCACCAGTACTAGAAAAACCTCAGAGGGCACAGGACGAAGTCACCACCAGTACTAGAAAAACATCACAAGGAACAGGACGAGGGCACCACCAGTACTGGAAAAACCTCACAGGGCACAGGACGAGGGCACCACCAGTCCTAGAAAAACCTCATAGGGCACAGGGCGGGGGCACCACCAGTACTAGAAAAACCTCATAGGGCGCAGGACGAGGGCACTAACAGTAATAGAAAAACCTCATGGGGCGCAGGACGAGGGCACTAACAGTACTAGAAAAACCTCACAGGGCACAGGACGAGGGCACCACCAGTACTAAAAAAACCTCATAGGGCATAGGACGAGGGCACCACCAGTATTAGAAAAACCTCATAGGGCACAGGACGAGGGCACCACCAGTACTAGAAAAACCTCACAGAGCACAGGACGAGGGCACCACCAGTACTAGAAAAACCTCACAGGGCACAGGACGAGGGCACTACCAGTACTAGAAAAACTTCACAGGGCACAGGACGAGGGCACCACCAGTACTAGAAAAACCTCACAGGGCACAGGACGAGGGCACCACCAGTACTAGAAAAACCTCATAGGGCGCAGGACGAGGGCACTAACAGTACTAGAAAAACCTCACAGGGCACAGGACGAGGGCACCACCAGTACTGGAAAAACCTCACAGGGCACAGGACGAGGGCACCACCAGTACTGGAAAAACCTCACAGGGCACAGGAAAAGACCAGGAGCCAGACTGGTGGCACAGACATGACGATCAGCTCGAAAACAGTCTTTCTAAGGACTGGAAAGATCATATCAGGATTACATTTTTAATTTATCTGTAGAAATGTACAAGCGAAGAAACGTTAGAAGAGATACGAAATAATACGAATGTTAATTCGTTTTGTTTTTGTCGTTTATTCGTATTCAGCTATGTACCGCTAGGGTCGTAAGTTAACAGAAGGTCGGTAACCGAGCTTGGGACACGCTCGGTTGCCCGATACGCGGTGATGTTATAAAGTCTCAAGGTATAAGCAGGTATGTAAGGAAAGGTCCCCTTTCCACTCCTTCAGGCGTACTGTGAATATAAGGAGTATACCTATACTTTTGTAGACCAGGCGGTACTTCCCAGAACTGTACCTGGTACCCACTCAACGCTGGGTCGACCTGGGAGTCAAGGTCATTTTGAAAGAAGCCGGGCTCCGCCAGGGCGAGAATCTACTAAATATATAAGAGACTTCTTAAATCAATGTTCTTCGCGATCGTCCTCTACCCCTTGGTAATTCCACTCTCATGTCGTACGATCTTGTTGCTGGCATCGTTTGAATCATTCTCACTTCTTCTTCTTCACTTCCTCTTTTACCGCTGTGGGTGTCGAGGGAGATATAAGGTTCTGTTTCTAGCTCTTCTGGCTGCCTCGACCATAGGCACATCGTGCTGTTGTAGAGTTTCTCTGATGTTATCATTCCATCTTGTTCTTGGTCTACTCCGTGCTCTACGTCCTTCTTCTATTTCCATGTATGCTTTGTATGGTATGGTGTCACAAGGCATTATCTCTAAGTGGGAAAACCATTTCACTTGCTGTCTTTGTATGTAATCCAGAATTGGTTCTGTGCCGACTTGTTCTCTTATGATCTCATTCCTGATCTTATCTCTTATGGTCACTCCTACAGCCCTTCTCAGACATCTCATTTCCGTGGTTACTAATTTTCTTTTAAATTTAAATCTCACTAAATTATGAATTATTACTGAGCAAACAAAATTGATTACAATATTCAATCTCTCACCTTGGATTCAATGTCGAATCTTTTTGGCGAGCAGGGTGCTGGTCGGAGGGGTGGGGTCAAGGGTGGGGTTGGGGTCGACCTAAAGGGTGGTGGAGATGTTGTAGCTGGGGGACAGGTCACCTCCTGAAATTAAATTTGTATTTATAAGATTAGAGATATTTAATAAGGTAAAGTCATTTGAACTAGAGGCCTAAAGGTGAAAACATGCGACGTAAACTAGAGATAGCAAACGTCTTACTTTTCATAAATATGAGTTGAGTTGATGATTCTTCTTCATCTTCATCTTCTTCTTCTTCTTCTTCTTCTTCTTCTTCTTCTTTTTCTTCTTCTTCTTCTTCTTCTTCTTCTTCTTCTTCTTCTTCTTCTTCTTCTTCTTCTTCTTCTTCTTCTTCTTCTTCTTCTTCTTCTTCTTCTTCTTCTTCTTCTTCTTCTTCTTCTTCTTCTTCTTCTTCGCATTCACCGGCTGTAAACTCCGGTGGAAAGTTCTGGTTGTTCGTCCACCTCTGGACTCAAGAATTGTATCAGAACCTGAGAGTTGCGTGTACATCCGTTTTACAGATCTCACATATTTGCATGCAGACGGTTGATTACCTGCCTCTCGGGCTGACTTCAAAGGAAACCTCTAATTAGTTTACTCTTACGACATGCTTTTGGGGAAGGCAGGGGGTCTATTCTTCCCCTCCCCCCCCCCCCAACAATGGGGCCCCGGAACCTACACGGGAGAGTTGATTCAAGAATCGACATCACAGAACTCTGGCCATTCCCATAAGTGCTCCGTTCCCATCTTCAGCAGCCAGCGCAGAGTTATTATACCAAAGGTGCCAGTAGCAATCTAATTATATGTCTGTTTTGCTTTACTTTCTGATCCTCCATTATCGGCCAAATCGTTTCGCCAATCCTTGCTGCATGACTCTCAGCAGACTGTGATGATCCATTTGCTTCTCCGAACTACACCCATAAGGCCTTAATCATGTCTGCCTTGTCATTCATCAACATTCCACCAAGTAGTGCAGAGTCAGCCACTCTGATGTCTTTTTAAAAAATATTTAGAAAATCAACCGAGTCCATTAGTCCAACTTTATGTTACAGACTTTTTGCAAGAGTACGAGTTGTTTGTCGGCGTCTGTGACAAGGCTTTGCAAACGCGCATCGTAGTGCCTGGGTGCCAGGTTCGATAGCAAATGCGGACGTTTTGTCTTGCATTGGTTTCAACAGAGGTACCTAGAGCTGACTTTCCAGGAAGCAATGGCAAACTACTGAGCGTAAACTTTGCCTAAAAAATTCACAACAGGACAAAAAAAATATATTCTGGGATTGGTTCTGCAACGTCCTGTAAAGGATACGTAACTAACCCAACAAGCTATTTATTGCTAGACTCAGGCAATTCACTGTCACAGATTGCAACTAAAGTGTCTAGTAAAACGCAGCCTAGGTACATTGTATCCGTTCCCAAAACTATCGGTGTTACTATCTACAATAGTGGCCGGCCTTTGTTCTATAGAGAGGACGTTTCCTTCTTCTCCATTTGGCACAGCACAACACTGCTCAAACTGCCAGTTGCTGCCAGTATTTATCTGTTTTTCAGTATAGATAAGGGCCTCATAGGTATTGCTGCAGCCACAAACTGTGCAGGTTAGGATTTTATTTTTTCCACTCCACCGAAAAACTAAAGAAATGTACTGAAGATTCGAACCTGGATCTTCCGCATGAGAACCAGGGCATATAAGGCTGGACCTATATTTGTATAGTCAAATCGGCACTTTGTAGGTGATGTGGTCAGCATTACGCCGATCGCCTTTACTTCCCAGGACTGCACCTGGTACCCACTCAAAGCTGGGTCGACCTGGGAGTCAAGGTTATTTGAAAAAAAAAAAAAAGTCCGGTTCCATCAGAACGCGAACCCACGACATTAATACAAGTGGTTGCCCACATATTTCTCTTCTTCTTCTTCTTTTTCTGCGTTCGATATCAGTCATGCTAAACATTGAGTCCCGTCTGGGTCACAAATAGGATTGTGCGTTTAAGGTCGCCACTGGTCCCCCATAGGTTCTCTTGCAATGTGGCTCCCTTGGGCCAGATCCACAGTCTTTGCTGGGAGAGGTAAGGGCAGTACTGCAGTATGTGCTGAGGGGTCTGTCTTTCTGCTCCACAATCACAGGCAGCAGATTCTTTTATGCCTATCCTGTACAAGTGTGCTCGAAGACCACAGTGTCCAGTCCGAAGTCTAAGAATTGATGTTTGTTCTTTCCTGTTGAGTTTGTTTATGCTGTCACACTCTGGTCTGTATCATATTTCTCTAATTTCTTCGCCTTTCTCCAATTCATCTCACTTTACTGTTAATCAGTTTGCTCAGTTAAAAAAAAAATGGTTAATGGTATTTATTCGACAAACTGCTTATAAATCTCAGCTTCTGAAGAAAAGCAAACCCATTTCTTTTGTCCTATTGTGTTCCTCTCCTCAAAGTTAGCTTTTTATTCTCTCCTGGCTTTACTCTTGGGGGTCGGATCCCTGAAGATTTCATTGTTCACAGCAGTTTTCTCACAGTTGATGTCTACAGAGTATCTGGTAGATGTCATCATCATCAAGTGCCTCGCCAGCTGGCGTAGGCGTTCTTGCGTCGCCACAGATCTCGGTCTTTGGTATTCTGGATCAATTCCACCGATAATATTCCTGCATGCCACCGTCTTAAGCTATCCACCATCATTTCTCTTTGTCTGCCTCTTCTACCAGTGACCTTTCCAGTCGTCACGATATTTCCCAGTGCTCCTTTTCCCCTCACATCTTTGCTGGTCTCCTTTTCATTGTTGTTGATACTGTTCTACATTCATTAGAAATTTCCAGTCGTACAATGTTGGTTATTCGGGCAGTCTAAAGTATTCTCAATAGTCTTCTCAAGAACCACATCTCAGTTGCCTCGGCATGAGATGATTGAGATTAAAGACCTCGACAAATGACTGGACCTTAGATATTTGCTTCAACTACTTCTTACCCATGCTTCTGTGACCTTCCTGGGATATATGTAGCTTCCAGGACGTGGCCATAAGGTTTATCCCGGGTTCCATGATCGTAATTCTTAACAGTTATGGTTTTACGACCAGCTAAGCGTTCTCCCAAGACGAGTGTGTTTTAAAAGCTAAATATATGTACCCCCTGTATTGTAAAAGCTAAATCTATAGCTTTCACATGCGCCATCATAGCTACATATACCACACCCCCTCCCCAACCACATGCACAACTTTTAAATAGCTAGAAGGATGAAAGGGAAACAATTACTGATAAATCAAAAGAACTGCAGCTCAAATCAAGCACAGTTTGCTTCCCTTTTGCAGAAAACGGACACGGCTACAAATCTGCCGTCAAGCGTAGGATTATTTGCATAAAGAATAATGCCAGTAGGTTTTTTGTGAGTATTAATCAAAGAATAATGTGCAAGTAGGCTTTTGTAAGTTGTCACTCAAAGACTGCCGTGCCAGTAGGTTTTTAAAAGTTGTCATTCAAAGAATAACGTGCCAGTAGGTTTTTAAAAGTTAGAATCAAAGAATAACGTGCCAGTAGGTTTTTAAAAGTTAGAATCAAAGAATAACGTGACGTGCCAGTAGGTTTTTAAAAGTTAGAATCAAAGAATAACGTGCCAGTAGGTTTTTAAAAGTTAGAATCAAAGAATAACGTGCCAGTAGGTTTTTAAAAGTTAGAATCAAAGAATAACGTGCCAGTAGGTTTTTAAAAGTTAGAATCAAAGAATAACGTGACGTGCCAGTAGGTTTTTAAAAGTTAGAATCGAAGAATAACGTGCCAGTAGGTTTTTAAAAGTTAGAATCAAAGAATAACGTGACGTGCCAGTAGGTTTTTAAAAGTTAGAATCGAAGAATAACGTGCCAGTAGGTTTTTAAAAGTTAGAATCAAAGAATAACGTGCCAGTAGGTTTTTAAAAGTTAGAATCAAAGAATAACGTGACGTGCCAGTAGGTTTTTAAAAGTTAGAATCAAAGAATAACGTGCCAGTAGGTTTTTAAAAGTTAGAATCAAAGAATAACGTGCCAGTAGGTTTTTAAAAGTTAGAATCAAAGAATAACGTGCCAGTAGGTTTTTAAAAGTTAGAATCAAAGAATAACGTGCCAGTAAGCTTTTGTAACTTATAATCAAAGAATAACGTGCCAGTAGGCTTTTGTAAGTTATAATTAAAGAGTAACGTGCCAGTAAGTTTTTGTAAGTTATAATTCAAAGACCAACGTGCGAGTAGATTTCGTAAGTTATAAATCAAAGAATAACGTGACAGCAGGTTTGTGTAATTAAAATTCAACCAGTAACGCGTCAGTCGATTTCGTAAGTTATAAATCGAAGAATAACGTGCCAGCACGTTTTGTTAGTTATAATTCAAATAGTAACGCATCAGAAGATTTTTGTAGGTTATAATTCAAAGAGGAAAGTGCTAGTAGGTTTCCGTGAGTTATAACTGAAAGTGCAAGGCTATACAATGAGGTAAATAAAAAGTTACAATGCAAGGCATTTCAAGCCATGACAAATTCTGCAGGCTGAAGGTATCCCATACTTATTCAAGAGGCTGTTGATAATCTAACTATGGCAAAATGTCAGGAACGTTTGTTTGGGTAGACAATTTAAATGATGGACAGTTTAGGGAGGTTCTCAGAAATGTAAGAACGAACACCCCCCCCCCCCCCCCCACCGCCTCAGCCCTTTAATCTTACTGAGAGCCATTCATATCGATAGAAGACTCGCTTTCAAATCCAGCTGCCACTCGCTGCAGCCCAAGGCCGGTGTTCGAAACCGGACGGTTCCCAGGGTTCACCCAGCCTCTAGGTAATGGGTAATAGAGCTAACTCTTTGGGGTAAATGGAAGAACGTCACTGTAGCTACGGAGTTACGTCCGGACGGCGACACAGGCGGACAGTTTCTTATCAGCTGTCCATACTGGTGACAGAGCACTTATGGTTATAACCCTGTGCAATGACGCTGGTTCACATCTCCCGACTTTACCTTTACTTTTTTATTTACATAAAATCCCTACTTTTCGATATGTTACAATTTTGCAAGGACTATTCACTTAAAGCTGGAAAGAAAAGGAGGCCGGCGTGATGCTGACCATATCACCCACCAAGTGAGGAGTGCTTTATAAAATATAGGTCTAGCCCTATATGCCCAATACGCTGAAAATGTGGAAAAGGGACCGTTACTTTCATTTACTTAAAAATTCCTTTAAATAATTAAATACCGCAAAACAAGTTGAACCTTACAGGTTAACATCATAGCTCAAATCTCGTGCGAAGTGTAACTTTTTAGTAATATAATATACTAGAGTATTAGCCACATTTAACATATTTGCGCAAAACATCTTCTTCTTCTTCTTCTTCTTCTTCTTCTTCTTCTTCTTCTTCTTCTTCTTCTTCTTCTTCTTCTTCTTCTTCTTCTTCGCGTTCACCAGCTGTACATCCTGGCTGAAAGTTCTGGTTGCTCGTCCACTACTGAACTGCAGTCCTGCTCCAGAACCTGAGTGTTGCGTGTGCATCAGTTTTACAGATCTCATTCTCTTGAATACAGACTGTTGGTTCCTTGCCTCTCCGGCAGATGCCCTGCGACTTCAAAGGAAGCTCCCGAGTTAGTCGACTCTTACGACATGCTTTTGGGGAGGCAGTGGGTCTATTCTTGTTTTCCCCACGATGGGGCCCCGGAACCCACACGGGGGACGCAAAAAAAAAAAAAAAATGACTAAGGTATTATACGAAAAAAAAAAAAAAACACGTAATCACTATAACATACACACAGACACACACACACACACACACATACAGACACACACACACAAACACACGCACAGACACACACACACAGACAAAAACACAGACACAGACACACAGACACATACACACTCACAACTTCAGACTGACACACACACACATAGACACACAGACAGACACACAGACAGACACACACACACAGGCACACACAGAGACAGACACACACAGACACATACACACGCACAGAAACAGAGAGACACACACACAGACACACACACATACAGACACACCCAGACAGAAACACACAGAGACAGACACACACAAACACACACACCCAAATTGAGGATAGAAAACGTTCAAGGTACAGTATTTTTCAAATCTTGAAGTGCATTAGGTATGTATAGTTCCAGCTCTGTGTCTTCATAAACACCAACGATGACAAAAAGAGTCCTGAAATATCATGATTGATTAGCTTTAAGTGGGCCGGGAAACAATGCCACTGTTTTAGTGGGCGACCCGCCTATCCATCCATCTATCTATCTATCCATCCATCCATCCATCCATCCATCCATCCATCCATCCATCCATCCATCCATCCATCCATCCATCCATCCATCCATCCATCCATCCACCATATATGAAAAACAAAACACACAAAAAAAATTGACCACGTTCAACCTACTGCGAGCAGTATCGGTTACAATTTTGGCCTGGTTTCTTTGTGCCAATTATGTTGGCTAGGAAATTTTAATTGTACTAAAACTAGGGCCATGGGTGTTCAGAGGTTGAAAAACACTGTGCTAGAGTATGTGCAAAGAAGCATGCTGAGATGTTTCTACTTCAGATCAGTGTTACCTGGTGAGTGCCGCCTCGCTGCAAGCTCTTAGAGAGAGTATATTATTGTGATTGAATACACGTGCATGCTACATCATAAAGAGGATATGAGATGAGGTGTTTAGTTACACTTGAACAAAATAGTTGTAATGGTATTCAAGGCACACACGAACAAGTGGAGAGAGTAGTTAAACACAGAGTGGAACAAGAAGAAGATGGACAGATGCCATCAGAGAGAGAGTCTACAACAGCATGATATGTCTGCGGTAGAGGCGGCCAGGAAAGCAAGAAGCAAACCCTTATATTTCCCTTGAAACTCGAAGCGGTAAAAGAAGAAGTTAAGAAAAGTAGAAGAAGATGAGCAGCAGCAGCAGCAGCAGCAGCAGCAGCAGCAGCAGCAGCAGCAGCAGCAGCAGCAACAACAACAACAACAGCAGCAGCAGCAGCAGCAACAACAACAACAACAACAACAACAACAACAACAACAACAACAACAACAACAACAACGACAACAACGACGACGACGACAACAACAACGACGACAACAACAACGACGACAACAACAACGACGACAACAACAATAATAATACTAATAAGTGGCAATGGTTTCTTCCAGAATAAGACATAGATTAGATGTGTTGACAGATACAAAGTCATTTATAATATGAAGAAGATGAAGAAAGAAAGATAAAAAACATGTGAGCAAAGCAAGGAAAAAGCAGGGAAAACCCGACGGCGTAAAGAAGTATATGAAGAAAGAAAGCAAAGAACAAATTAAAGTACAAGATGAAGCAGTAAATTGTAACTATAGCAACAACAATTAAAACAATAACAGTAACAATAACAGTAGTCAGAAACATTAGGGACGGAGAAGATGAGGAATGCTATAAATAACAGTGATGATGATGATGATGATGATAATATCAAAAAAGGATGAGAGGTTGCAGAATATTTTGATGATGGTGATACTGCTGACGATGATGATGTTGAGACAACAGTGATCATGACGAACAGGTGTAAGCCAAGTAAAGGGCCCTTTTCCCCGCTTTTAGGGGTATTGGACATTTTAGGGCCAGACCTACATTTTTATAGACCAATCGGCACTGGGTGGGTGATGTGGTCAGCATCACACCAGCCGCCTTTACTTCCCAGGACTGCACCTGGTACCCACTCAAGGCTGGGTCGACCTGGGGGCCAAGGTTCTTTTTGGAAAAAAAAGTCTGGGTTTGTCAGGACGCGAACATACGACCATCCGATCCCCAGGCGGGCGTCTTGCCGCCAACGCCACGACGACTGATGAAGAGGAGGAGGAGAAGAAAGAGAAAAAAGAGGGAAGGATGATAAATGATAATTAAAACCACACAGCTTAAGAAAGAAGTAAAAAAATAAGTGGATAAAGCCAATATTAAAAAAAAAAAAGATAATTTCCGGAATCTGGAAGGCTTAACTCGGCGTCAAATGCCCGCAGAAGTCGGATGTATCGGCCGAAAGGCGCAAATAACACAACACTGTTGTGAACGGGAACAAGGCATCTACATCTTCGGATGAAGAAGATGATTTCGGGAATTAAGGACTAGAGCCAGATAGTTACCTTTTTCTGGACACTGACCAGGAGACTGGAAAAATGCGCTGGTTCTTCCGTCTTCGGGGATAAAGCCGGAGGTATCCTTTTCTTAGGCTGATGGGCAGAAGATCCCTCTTTGGGTGGATTCGCTCTAGCCTGTCAATCAGAGAAGTTCTTTTCAGTAAGGCATTGTGCAGACATAGCTAACAGTGCAACAGCGACATCCGCCAAAGTAATCTTCTAGAGGTGTCTTATGTACCTTGGATGCTGGATAGTAACAGGCACTCTATTTTCCCCTTATGTTATGTTATGATAATCGACGTCCCTGCACAATGGGAATTCCCGTGAATATCCAGTTCTCCAATGCAGCATCATTTCTCGGTACCTCTTCTGATTTTTCTTCTTCTTCTTTTCTCGACTCCTGGAATGCCTCGCGGCGTCAGGTTGGAAGAGATCTCTAGAACGGGCCTTTCTGTTCGCTTCGTATAAGTACTTTTCAGTGTCTCTGATATTTCTGTGGTTCATCTTCTGCGTGGTCGACCTCTGGTCTGTTACCGTTGTATCTGTATAACATTGCTCTCGGTGGTGCCCTGTCTGCTGCCAATCTTGTTACATGGCCAAACCATTTGATTTGTTGTCTACTTAAAAAGTTCAGGATTGGTTCTGTGCCGATTCTCCTCCTGATATCATCGTTCCTAAGTCCTCTACTGATTGTTTCCCGGAAAAGTTGGCGTAAGTATCCCCTGTCTTGGCCTCGAGGACGAACCAAACGTGTTTCGCTAAGCTTTATTCCCAGGTTACGCAATCGTGTTAGCGTTAAATATTCATCAGTAACCCCCAGCCATCCCGGTACAGCGTTTAAAATATGAGCTCTGTCCATGCTTCTTCCCGATTACATTGGTGAATTACTTTCCAGCTGGTCAGCTCTTTTATTCCTCAATGTCCAGGTGTGTAGATCCAGATGTTGGAGTTAAAGTGCGACTTCCGAAGGCTTTCTACCAATTCGGAGAGTACACTACATGTTGCGATTTTGTTTAAGCATGTTCATTGAGAAGCATGTTCATAGAGAAGCATGTTCATAGAGAAGCATGTTCATAGAGAAGCATGTTCATAGAGAAGCATGTTCACAGAGAAGCATGTTCATAGAGAAGCATGTTCATAGAGAAGCATGTTCATAGAGAAGCATGTTCATAGAGAAGCTTGTTCATAGAGAAGCATGTTCATAGAGAAGCTTGTTCATAAAGAAGCATGTTCATAGAGAAGCATGTTCATAAAGAAGCATGTTCATAGAGAAGCATGTTCATAAAGAAGCATGTTCATAGAGAAGCATGTTCATAAAGAAGCATGTTCATAGAGAAGCATGTTCATAGAGAAGCTTGTTCTGCTATTTATGCGAGTGCTTCTTTTGATGTTTTTTTTTTAAAATCATTCTTTTTTTAATTTTAATTTTATTTTAGAGCAGGTATCAGCACCTCAAGGCACAGGCGTCAAGCCGGCAAGCTCAGTCAATTTGTAAATGATCTTGTTGAGGAATGATCTAGAAACAAACAGTAATGCTACAGATACAATTATTGTGTGTAATTAATTGTTGTATGTACAACAGTGATGGATTCAGGTTGGTACGCTGAGTGACTGCAGCATTACTTTGGCACAGTGCTACCACTGCTCTCGCAGTTTGATTGTATTCTATTTTTGTTATGTACTATAACTGACTTCCTAAAATGAAACAACATTTCTATACAACATATAGCTGTCAACTAAAGTGGAAACAGTTTCTCTTTCATCATCTTATTCCTCAGTATTCCAAGTCCTAGAGGTTCCATTCATCTCCTTGTATTCATCTCCTTCCATTCATCTCCTTGTATTCATCTCCCTGGCTGGCCTTATCTTTCCCATTGGTGACATCAAGTGTTTGCAAGTTTGTCTGGACATTATCTCTCCATTGTCTTCTTGATCTGCCGCGTGGTCTACGACCATTCCTCTCCCTTGTGTATACAGTTTGTACTTCTCTGTCATTTGACATTCTTTCAGCATGTCACAGCCATTTCATTCTAAAAGGCCTCGTGATGCCAATCACCAATGCCTGATGTAGCCAAAAATGGACCGGACTAGTCTCACCTCGTCTTCCCAGCCTTCACCGGCTGTAAACTCCGACGGAAAGTTCTCGTTGTTAAACCACTTCTAGAGTTTGGTCTTGCCCCAGAACTTGAGTTTTATGTGCACATCCATTTTACAGATCTGGCTTATTCGCATGCAGAATGTTGGTTCTCCGTCTCTCAGCAAGATGTACTCCGACTTAAAAAAAAAAAAAAAACATCTAAACAATCGCTTTTTACGACTTGTTTGTCTTTTATTAATTTCCCCCAAATGGGGCATCGGAAACCAGACGGAGAACTTGATTGAGGAGAAATTATGTAGACGCTGTAAAAATGTGGTTAGATAGAAAAATGATGAGAGCACCGCCAAGAAACAAATAAATATGGTAACGAAGATGTCTGGTGAAGATAAACTAGCATGGTGACACTGTTGCTGTTTTTATCGTTTCCATAATGACTGTTGACTATTATTGCTTTATGACAATAGGATGATAACAACGCTACAAGACAACTACAACCACAATGTGCACCTTTATCACCTTCACACAAACCATCAAAACAACCATCACAACAACTATCTCAACAACCATCACAACAACCATCACAACAACCAGCACAACAACCATCACAACAACCATCACAATAACCATCACAATAACCGTCACAACAACCATCACAACAACCAGCACAACAACCATCACAACAACCGTCACAACAACCATCACAACAACCATCACAACAACCATCACAATAACCGTCACAACAACCATCACAACAACCAGCACAACAACCATCACAACAACCATCACAACAACCATCAAAACAACCACCACAACAACCATCACAACAACCATCACAACAACCATCACAACAACCGTCACAACAACCATCACAACAACCGTCACAATAACCGTCACAATAACCGTCACAACAACCGTCACAACAACCAGCACAACAACCATCACAACAACCATCACAACAACCATCACAACAACCATCACAACAACCGTCACAACAACCATCACAACAACCATCACAACAACCATCACAACAACCATCACAACAACCATCACAACAACCATCACAACAACCGTCACAACAACCATCACAACAACCATCACAACAACCATCACAACAACCATCACAACAACCATCACAACAACCATCACAACAACCATCACAACAACCATCACAACAACCATCACAACAACCATCACAACAACCACCACAACAACCATCACAACAACCATCACAACAACCATCACAATAACCGTCACAACAACCATCACAACAACCATCACAACAACCGTCACAACAACCATCACAACAACCATCACAACAACCATCACAACAACCATCACAACAACCATCACCAAGTCCACAATTTAAATCTTCAAATATCGCAACCGCTTCCACAGTCTTGGCTGTGTTATGTTATAAATTTTCTGCCCATGATATTCTGGTGTGCGAGCAGGCTGATAGCTTAGCTCCTGCCACTCATCTGGACGGTGAGCTACTTTATGATAAAGGGAACGTGATGAAGGCTCTATGGGATCTAAATAGACAATGTAGTGTAACAGAGAGTTCATTCTCTTAAACACTAATTGAGGTTTGAGGTTTTGAACAAGAGATTAACATCATGGCACACGGGTAGTAACCCATAAGTGCTCCGTTCTTCTTCAACTCAAGTCTGAGTCAGAAGAAGCTCAGCACAGTGAACAGGCTCTGTAGCACCGGCGAGGATCCTGAAATACTTTGGGTAGATTTTTCACTCCAAATTTTGCCCGGGCAGCTCTGTTATGCTACTTTTTTTCTATTTCCAACTGCCAAGGGATTTTCTTAACGTGCAGAACAATGCACACGGGCGTCAGATCTTACTACCCAGACACCAGGGGGAATTACTAGAAGCCCAAGTCCACGTGAAAGGACTAATGAAACGGAAGAAGGGGTGGAGTAAGCTTCTGGAAGATATTCAACAATAAAGTGGAAGCATTGGCCGACTTTTAATCAGGTCGCACCGGAAAGGCTAACATGGGCAACAAATGCCCGCAGAAGTCGGATGTATTGGCTGAAAGGCGCAAATATCGCAGCCAGGTTGTAAACCAGAACAAAGCAATTACATCTTCAGATGAATGCAGAAGAAGAAGAAGAAGAAGAAGAAGAAGAAGAAGAAGAAGAAGAAAAATAAGAAGAACAAGAACAATAAGAAGAATAAGAAGAATAACAAGAACAAGAACAAGTCGAAAAATGAAAATAAAGAATCAGGTTGCAACTGGCACTGTTAGCATGTCGACTCTTCTTTAACTACTGCTTCACTCATTCATTCATTTCCACACTCTGCCAGCCACATACCTGAGCCGCGGACTGGAACACATCCTTCAAGGGCAACAACTTGGCCACGCCGATGCCCACCGTCCCGCGAGGAGCTGCTTTGAGTGCTTGTGCAGCCTCTACCTGGGTGGCACCTTGCAGACTAACATCGTTGACAAACAGAAGCCGGTCCCCGGGTACCAGCCGCCCATCCTGCTGGGCCACACCGCCTGGGACCAGACTTCTAATCACTATGGTGTTCTCATTAGGGCGGCTCGGGTCCTGTTAGATGCAGAAAGAACAGGCAATCGGCAAAGCATAGAAATAAGTATTAAAAAAAAAACAAAAAACAGTTAGTAGCTCTTCCACAACTTCCAATTATCTAGTCATCTCCTTGTGAGATGCAATTTTTCGTTATTTGAAGCCCTACTCTGGCTCTTGCCAGGGGCCGCGATATAGCCCGGCCATAAATATGTTCTAATGGCTGAACGCGGTTTCTGGGACCTCTCCACGGGTGATCCTCATCAACATGGTGGCACTTTGTGTCAACTGGTGTTTATCGCTTGTGTGATGTCCTGGTGGGGTAAAAGAAGATAGATTCCACAACTGCTTCACGATGTCATGTTTTATGTCGCTGCTTACTGAATGGTGCAACCATTTTTCACGTCTTCATACATACTAGGCATATAGGGCGAGACCTATCTTTTATGGACCAATCGCTACTCAGTGGGTGATGTGGTAAACGTCACGATTACCGCCTTTACTGTCTGTGTTTATCTTTACTGTCTTTACCATGACTTTACCTGTACCTATTTAAGGCTGGGTCGACCTGGCAGCCAAAGTTATTGTGAAAAAAAGTCCAGCTTCGTTTGGATTTGAACCCAAAATCTTCGGTTCCACAGGCTAGCAGCTATACCATGGCGGCGTATGAATTTCATACCGTTAGCAAAATCAATATGAAACGGCGCGACACCTGCAGCCGACTTAAACAGATGTATGTCGGGACTGTTGCACTGTGTTCGCAACCCCTAAACCACACACACACTGATAGGATTATATCAACATCATAATCCAGTTGTGACGTCACAGAGAGCTTGCAGCCAATGCCTCCATTCCGTGATGCCTTGTGCTAACCTGTTCCACGTCATAGATGGAGTCTAATCCGACATCTCTAGCCTGTCTCAACAACGTTCGTCTCAGTTATTCTCTTCGACGCATTCACTTCTGCAATCCATTTGTTTTCTTATTTCAGTGCCTGTTGTGTGTTTCTTTGCTTCGCCTCAAATTGTGACCAATATCCTAATCTTCTTTTTTTTTTTTTTTATAGCGGTCGATACCGCTGGTTGTTGAGATAGTTCTATGATTTCTTTCACGACGGCTGACATCAACTG
>CAJHNH020001289.1:119145-121645 GCA_905116865.2 Candidula unifasciata | reverse complement strand
TAAGGAACCAACCAACTAAGTAACCAACTAAGTAACCAACTAAGTAACCAACTAAAGACCAACTAAGTAACCAACCAACTAAGTAACCAACTAAGTAACCAACTAAGTAACCAACCAACTAAGTAACCGACTAAGTAACCAACCAACTTACTAACTTATGGATATGCCTGATGTGTAAGGAAAGTGACAGAACAGTGAACACAAACAACAATGACGTCACTTACTCTGTAGTCGATGACGCTAAACCCCAGCCCTTTCTCCCCCTTCTCCAGCTGGATCAGCAAGGGCTGGGTGCTCCACATTGCCAGACTTGTCAGCGGCTCCAGTGACCTTGACCTCGGCTTGTGCGACCCCTGACCCTCAGCTTCCGTGGCTCTAGGGATGGCTATCTCAGATTTAGCTTTGATGAGTTTCTCTATAGAACATGTCCGGAGGTCGATCCCAGCGCTAGATGGACATACATAACAACATAGCTGTCTTCATCAGGCAAAACTACCTATCTCAATGACATATAGTTCAAACCATTACGTCACGAAAAATTGCCGTTATATCACAGCAAAAGTGTCTATTACAGTGGGACTGAAACATATGAGGTTTAGTAAAATGGTGCCGGTAGTGCGAACCATCAGAAAAAGAAAAAGAAAGCCCTGGGGAAACATTAGTTTTACTACTGCTGCTGCAGCATCTGCTGGCAGTATTATGCAGCTGTCGCCATCAATACCACTACCACTACGACTATTTATTTGTATGTTGCTTCATTTCCCTAAATACTGTCCTTCTCCGGGTTTCTTTAAATCGTGCACATTTCCTTTTTTTCTATTTGCCGTCCATGGGAGAGCCGTTCTTGCCAAACTGACTGCGACCATAAGAGCAGCGGCTGCTGCTAGTACTGCGAACTGCCTGTTTTAACCATTTCTGTGGTTCAAACAGGAAAAAAAGGGGCCCGGGGGGGGGGGGGTTGAGCCTGAGGATTTAAGACTGCATGGCTGGTGCTGACGCCACAGATTGTGCAGGTTGGGAGTTCATTTTCCTTCTGATAGAAACAAAACCACCACCTTATTGAAGATTCGAACCTGACTCTCCGGCATGAGAACCCACAGTTCTTAACGGTTTGACCAACCACTCCTCGCAGCTAGTAAGACTAACAACGACTTCGATCAATAAGACGGTTCTACAATCAAAACAAGTAGGGAGTGACACAATGTATAAATCTGGCATCTAGACAGTAACTGACACAAACGTATCTAAAAACAAAAACAAAAACGTTTATTTAGCAGAATCGGTGTTGCGGTACATAAATATACCTGAGACACCAAGCGGCTCTTGCCCATTAACTTCTTCCATTAAAGTTTATAGCAAATTGCTGTAGAATTTGATGTTTTACAATAAAAGACGCGCCCGATTTATGAAGATCGCAAATCTAAACCTTCACAACAGTGAAAACTGCTTCTCTCTCCACCACCTCCATTACCTAGGTAGGTTGGTAGGTAGGTAGGTAGGTAGGTAGGTAGGTAGGTGGGTTGGTAGGTATGTAGGTAGGTAGGTAGGTAGGCAGGTAGGTAGATAGGTATGTACGTAGGTAGGGCGGCAGGTAGGTAGGTAGGCAAGCAGGCATGTTGGTAGGTAGATAGGTATGTAGGTAGGCAGGCAGGCAGGTAGGTATGTAGGTAGGTAGGCAGGTCGGTAGGTAGTTAGGTAGACAGGCAGGCAGACAGACAGGTAGGTAGGTAAGTAAGTAGGCAGGTAGGTAGGTAGGTATGTTGGTTCTTTGCTGAAGAAAAACAATTGTCACGTTAAACTAGCACCCCTGAAAAAAAGCTTTAGGTTATAATTATGACTAGGTTATATGCGCCATCTAAAATGGCTTAGCATTTCACGTCACCAAGAGCCATGAAAAGGACTTCTACAATAAACCTATGTAATCATATGATCACCCCCCACCCCCCACCCCTCTTCCCAAATTTCTGACCTGGCCCCAAAATCAATCAGCGACTTGTACATGGTATTCTCATCTGATACTTGTGTTAGGTTCACTTAATCTCAGGTCATTTTTCATTTACAAGTTTGTTGGGCTGGTCGATTTCCCTAAAGGTTACGGGTGTGTCCCGCTCTGTTGTTCGCTTTCTGGGTTTTCTTGCATTTACGTTTTTATTCCGAGAAAGAGAATGCCTGTAACATAGGCTGCAGCACTCTCTATGTTAGGCACAGTTTCTCCATATTATTGGAGTGTTAAAAGCGCTGGCGTGCTGAAATATAAGTAGTTATGTGCGGTAATTGAGGTATTATTTCGATTAAGCCACCTTCTTTATCCTTAGTAAAAGATGGCGGCCAAAAGTGATTGGTCTGTTCGTGTGGCTTTATATATCCTTAGTAAATATCGATCGGGACAGCCACCCTCTTTGTCCTTAGTAAATATCGATCGTGTGGCTGATGACAGCACAAGTGATTGGTTTTAGGGAAAGGAAGGTTAGGAAATCGATACTTTGTAGATGCATTTATT
>CAJHNH020001289.1:90000-114587 GCA_905116865.2 Candidula unifasciata | reverse complement strand
CACCAACCGTTTTAGTCGCCCTGTCGCCCCGTGTCCCTTGCCCCCGCCCGCCGCGCTGCTCATCGATGTCAGGTAAGCCCCTTCTCTTCTGCCCTCGACACTATGACAAGACAGCTACCCTTCTGTCGTATGTCCTCCTTTTTACTACAGCTCAAACCATCCCTTTCAATACCATGACACAGATGATGATGATAGCGCTTCGAGTCGCCCTTTCTAATATATCCCCGGTAATCCGCCACTTTAACCAACATCTGGCCCCTGCACTAAAGAAATATTTGCCTTTCCCCGAAGAGAATACCCACACCCCAACATACCGACAATGAATAACCATTTGTTATGGAGACAACATATCGATTTTATGCACCCATATGTCCTTTCCCCATGAAACCCGTCAAGTGTGCTGTCATCAGCCTCCCGATCGATATTTACTAAGGATAAAGAACAGCCTCCCAGAGAGACCAAGTAGATTTGGCCGCCATGGGGAAATGAATCATCCGCCACTTTTAACCAACAGCTGGCCCTGCACTAAAGAAATATTTGTCTTCCTTAAACCAATCCGCCTAAAAATACCCACACCCCAACATACCGACAATAAATAACCAGTTGCTATGGAGACAAAATATCGATGTTTATATGTCTGTTCTCTTGTATAGGTTGAGCGGTCGACCTTCGCTACCATGACATAGATGATGATGATGGTTCTCGAACCGCCCTTTCTAATACATCCCCGGTCATCATGCCGCCTTCCTAGTCGCCCCGGGTCCCCTGCCCCCGCTGCTCACCTAAATAGTGTCCCTGCCTGCCCCCGTTTTATATAACGCCACCTGTCACCTGCAGTTATGAAGATAATAATGCATCTACAAAGTATCGATTTCCTATACCTTTCCCTAAAACCAATCACTTGTGTTGTCATCAGCCTCCCGATCGATATTTACTGGCCCTTCGCATACCTCATTTTAATCTCAACACTTTAGACAGAGACACCTTTTTGAACGTACTCGATACACAAAAACCACAGGGAGGGACCATGGGCGGGTAATTACTACAGGTGACATACAGGGGTAGACAGAAAGAACTACAAGAGACCTACTGGTACCATAATTTTGTCTTTTCCCAAAGAAAATACCCTGGGAGAGACAAAATATCGATGTTTATATGTCTGTTCTCTTGTATAGGTTGAGCGGTCGACCTTCGCTACCATGACATAGATGATGATGATGGTTCTCGAACCGCCCTTTCTAATACATCCCCGGTCATCATGCCGCCTTCCTAGTCGCCCCGGGTCCCCTGGCCCCCCCCCCCCCCCCCGCTGCTCACCTAAATAGTGTTCCTGCCTGCCCCCGTTTTATATAACACCACCTGTCACCTGCAGTTATGAAGATAATAATGCATCTACAAAGTATCGATTTCCTATACCTTTCCCTAAAACCAATCACTTGTGCTGTCATCAGCCACACGATCGATATTTACTAAGGACAAAGAGGGTGGCTGTCCCGATCGATATTTACTAAGGATATATAAAGCCACACGAACAGACCAATCACTTTTGGCCGCCATCTTTTACTAAGGATAAAGAAGGTGGCTTAATCGAAATAATACCTCAATTACCGCACATAACTACTAATATACAACATGAGATATCAACGACATTGCAGAAAACCCACGTAACCTTGTGCCATGGTGACAGGTTCAGGAACTACCAATCAGAAGTGAGCTAGTATGTATATGGGCGGGGCGTGGGGAGACAAACATTACTTTAACCTTTACTTGTACTTGGGGAAATTCGATATTTTCTGTTACCAACCGGAACTTTCGTCATCATATTACTAGCCTAGGACAGCAGAATAACAGAGGTCATGACCCGAGCAGCGCGACTTGCTCTCGAGTCACGTAATTACCGACTTGCGACTGGTTTTTCCAGCGACTCGAGACTCCAGTTGCGACTTTCAACTTGCAGCTTCGACGACTTGATGCAGCTGGTTCTGTGTGGCCGGCCACTGTGAGGTTTGTTTGGTAATCAACGTCACAATTTAAAATGTTTTCATACACAATAAGATAGAATAAATTCTCTCTGGATTTATCAAGCTTTCACTCGACATATTCCGTTTTTTTTAAATGTACAGTTCAAAGAGTCTTTAACGCTGCAATTTCCCATTGTGTATTTTTGATATAACTGATTGATCCATAAGCAAAGCTTTCGTGCGGGACTTGCACATGATTCGAAACAGTTTCTTCTTCTCCTTTGTGTTCACCTGCTGTAAACTCTGACGAAAAGTTTTGGTTGTTCGTCCACTTTTGGACTACAGTCCTGTTCCAGAACCTGAGTGTTGCGTGCATGAAGTGACTTCACTTCGGACTCGATTCGTAACCATTCTTTGTGACTTGAGACTTGACTTAGGACTTTGTGGAAAGGATTTGAGACTCGAATTTGGGACTTTGTGGCAAGGATTTGAGACTCGACGTGGGACTATGTGGCAAGGATCTGAGACTCGACTTGGGACTCTGTGGCAAAGATTTGAGACTTGACTTGCGACTTTGTGGCAAGGATTTGAGACTTGACTTGGGACTTTTTGGCAAAGATTTGAGACTTGACTTGGGACTTTGTGGCAAAGATTTGAGACTTGACTTGGGACTTTGTGGCAAGGATTTGAGACTTGACTTGGGACTTTGTGGCAAGGATTTGAGACTCGACTTGGACTTGAAGGGTGGCGACTTAGTCAAAGCTATGTTCGGGATACCAGGAAAGTAGCTGATGTCAACATCAGTGGCTTACTTCTTTAAACTTTTTTCGGGTTGAACAGGGTATGTCGGATTTGCCTTGTTCGATTACTATTTAGGATGCATCGTTTGAAAGTGGTCAAATCATCAGTTAGTCAACAAGTTCGGGTAGCTGAACCTTTTGGTAACCACATTTTCAGGTAGCTAAACAATCAGATAGTCGAGTCTTTACGTAGCCAACTTTCGGGTTTAGTTTAGGTAGCCAAACCATTAAGTAGCCAAATCTTCAGGTATCTAACCAAACTCCACACAGAAAAACGTTTAGGTAGCCAAACGTTTAGGTAGCCAAACTTTCATGTAATCAAACCTTCAGGCAGCCACATATTTTTGTAGTCAAACCGTCTGGTAGCCAAACGTTTAGGTAGCCAAACCTTCATCTAATCCAACTTTCTGGTAACTAAACCTTAAGGCAGCCAAACATTTATGTAGCCAAACCTTCAGGTAGCCAAACTTTCTGGTAGCCAAACCTGTAGGTAATGGCCTGGGGGGAAAAAACAGACGAGAAGATTTCCACCCCAACTGATACATAGTTTTAACAAACAAAACAAAGTGTAAAACTACCTGACCGTTAAAACATTACAGGCAAGCGCAACAGAAACAAATTAACTCATTCTCTGTCAGGTAAATTAACACACACGAGTACTTACAGATAAGGCGAAGTGGCTGGGATTTGCATATCTGGTTGAGTGAAAGAATCGGGTAGGGGCACTTTCCTGCGGGCACACACCAGACGGACGTTCTGAGGCAGGTCCTTTAGAATGTCCACAACACTGACGTGGTTCAGCCCCAGCAGTAACTTGCCGTTGACCTGCCAGTAACGAAAGGAGGTTACGATAACTCGTTTGAACCCTCTAACGAAGCCCATCTAAACCCTCTAACTTTTATCTATAAGCTCATCTCACTTCTGTAATTTATCTCTAGAAGATCATCTAAATCCTCTAACTCACATCTAGAAGCTCATGTGAACCATCTAACACCTCTAGAGGATCATCTAAACCCTCTAACTCACATCTAGCAGCTCATGTGAACAATCTAAAATTTCTAGAAGATCATCTAAACCCTCTAACTCACACCTAGCAGCTCATGTGAACCATCTAGCACCTCTAGCTCATCTGAACTCTCTAACTCACCTCTAGAAGCTCATCTGAACCGTCTAACTCACCTCTAGAAGCTCATCTGATCTCTCTAACTCATCTCTAGAAGCTCATCTGAAGTCTCTAACTCACCTCTAGAAGCTCATATGAACCCTTTAACTCACCTCTAGAAGCTCATATGAACCCTTTAACTCACCTCTAGAAACTCATCTGAGCTCTCTAACTCACCTCTAGAAGCTCATCTGAACCCTCTAACTCACCTTTAGAAGCTCATCTGAACTCTCTCTCACCTCTAGAAGCTCATCAGAGCTCTTCAACCTGCCGTTCAAGCTTATCTGAACTCTTTAACTCACCTCTAGAAGCTCATTTGAACTCTTCAACCTGCCGTTCAAGCTCATCTGAACTCTTTAACTCACCTCTAGAAGCTCATCTGAACTCTTCAACCTGCCGTTCAAGCTCATCTGAACTCTCTAACTCACCTCTAGAAGCTCATCTGAGCTCTTCAACCTGCCGTTCAAGCTCATCTGAACTCTTCAACTCACCTCTAGAAGCTCACATGAACCCTCTAACTCACCTCTAGAAGCTCACATGAACCCTCTAACTCACCTCTAGAAGCTCACATGAACCCTCTAACTCACCTCTAAAAGTTCACATGAACCCTCTAACTCACCTCTAGAAGCTCACATGAACCCTCTAACTCACCTCTAGAAGCTCACATGAACCCTCTAACTCACCTCTAGAAGCTCACATGAACCCTCTAACTCACCTCTAGAAGCTCACATGAACCCTCTAACTCACCTCTAGAAGCTCATCTGAGCTCTTCAACCTGCCGTTCAAGCCTACAGGACCATCTGGAAGTATTGACCTAATGTAGTGATGTGGTCGAACCTCGACCCCGTTCTCCACATCTACCGTGCCTTCCAAGCTGATGCCCAGACCACCCGCTTCTTTGAACTTGGCTAGCTGGGCCACCTGTAGGTCAAGAAACAATGCAACAGTGGTCAGACAAGCAGGTGTTACTAATTTAAAACAAAAACAAAACACAAATCGGAACTCTAGAAGTGATGTTGTCGACATTAAACTGACCGCCTTTACTTCCCATGGCTTTACCTAGTACTCGTGTAATGTTGTGTCTACCTGGTTGTTGCACAGATCAGTTTTTTAAAGAGGGACGGGGAGGGAGGGGGGGGGGGGAGATGGCGGTGGTTCCGTTCGGATATGGCCTGGCTATATTAAGGGATCAGACAAAAGTCAGGGTAGGGCTTCAAATAACGAAAAATTGCATCCCACAAGGGGACGATTTGTATACTACACTGCTACCCATTATTTATGGCAGTTAAGCACGAGAAAAGCTGGTGGGTGGGGGGGGGGGGGGGTGGTTAAGGTCGTGTGGCCGTGTTAAGGGTAAGTTAAAGTCGAAACTATCGGATTTACTCGATGAAACTGTTTCAGGTCGGGATCAAACAAATCCTAACCGACACACTTGGTAATGGATGCACTAGCTCTGTAGATTTCCGTGGTGAAGTGGTCAGGCCTTTGGCCTCACGTTCTGAATGTCGTGGGTTCTCTCCACGGGTGCGTCGTTTAGTTCACGCGTGCAGTTTCTTTTGAGATCCCTGAGTGTCGTTGCTGACTTTTCGGGGTTCGTGCCTTGGGTGACGCTGGCGCTTGTCACAGGGACTAGCCGGTCTGCAAATAGAGTTGGTGCTATAAGCGGGGTGCAGTAAATCCGATAGTTTCGACTTTAACTTACCCTTAACACGGCCACACGACCTTAACCACCCCCTCCCCCCCCCCCCCACACCACCAGCTTTTCTCGTGCTTAACTGCCATAAATAATGGGTAGCAGTGTAGTATACAAATCGTCCCCTTGTGGGATGCAATTTTTCGTTATTTGAAGCCCTACCCTAACTTATAGCACCAACTCTATTTGCAGACCGGCTAGTCCCTGTGACAAGCGCCAGCGTCACCCAAGGCACGAACCCCGAAAAGTCAGCAACAACACTCAGGGATCTCAAAAGAAACTGCACGCGTGAACTAAACGACGCACCCGTGGAGAGAACCCACGACATTCAGAACGTGAGGCCAAAGGCCTGACCACTTCACCACGGAAATCTACAGAGCTAGTGCATCCATTACCAAGTGTGTCGGTTAGGATTTGTTTGACCCCGACCTGAAACAGTTTCATCGCCTTATCGAGGATTCGAACCTGGGTGGCACAACTGTGGGTCATATGATCTAACTCGTTTTCCAGTCACCACTCAACGATTTTACAGCTATGTGGAAATGTTCAAATTAACATCACAATAAGCAAAGCTGCTTACGTTCTTCCCAAAATTACAATGACGTGTACCTAACTCTGTCGACACCAGCCGGTGTCCCAGCAAATGGTCATAGTAGAGGGTGAAGCCACGATGAGAAACAACAGTGAATGTACCATTACAATTCTGAATAAACCGTGAAAGACAATATCGTAAAAGCCAGATACCATTAAAAGTCTGAATATACCGTGAAAGACAACAACGTAGAAGCCAGAAACCATCAAAAGTCTAAATATACCGTGAAAGACAACAACGTAGAAGCCAGAAACCATTAACAGTTTGAATAAACCGTGTAAGACAACATAGTAGAAGCCAGAAACCATTAAAAGTCGAATATACCGTGAAAGACAACATAGTAGAAGCCAGAAACCATTAAAAGTCGAATACACCGTGAAAGAGAACATCGTAGAAGCCAGAAACCATTAAAAGTCGAATATACCGTGAAAGACAACATCGTAGAAGCCAGAAACCATTAAAAGTCGAATATACCACGAAAGACAACATCGTAGAAGCCAGAAACCATTAAAAGTCGAATATACCGTGAAAGACAACATCGTAGAAGCCAGAAACCATTAAAAGTCGAATATACCGTGAAATACAACATCGTAGAAGCCAGAAACCATTAAAAGTCGAATATACCGTGAAAGACAACATCGTAGAAGCCAGAAACCATTAAAAGTCGAATATACCGTGAAAGACAACATCGTAGAAGCCAGAAACCATTAAAAGTCGAATATACCGTGAAATACAACATCGTAGAAGCCAGAAACCATTAAAAGTCGAATATACCGTGAAATACAACATCGTAGAAGCCAGAAACCATTAAAAGTCGAATATACCGTGAAATACAACATCGTAGAAGCCAGAAACCATTAAAAGTCGAATATACCGTGAGATACAACATCGTAGAAGCCAGAAACCATTAAAAGTCGAATATACCGTGAAGGACAACATCGTAGAAGCCAGAAACCATTAAAAGTCGAATATACCGTGAAAGACAACATCGTAGAAGCCAGATACCATTAAAAGTCTGGGTGCTTTTGTTTTTTATTCACCCGAAACAGACAGTCCAATATATCAGGGTGTGGTAGATAGGCTGCATGCAGTTGTGGGACTTAGACTGCATGCAGTCGTGGGACCTAGGCCGCACTCTCTCGTAAAAGACAACACCGTGGAAGCCAGATTTTTTAGTATGCTCCCACCAAATGTAAAACGTTAGAGAACACATTAAGAATATGGTCCAGATTAAAAGGTAAGAGACGTTGACACGCCATACTTTACCATGCGGATCCAAAGAGTTAAAACTGTACAGTCAAAGGCCAGGTTTAAGCGCTTCGTACATTATGCATCTACAATGTCTTCAATAATGATTGCCGAGATTTTACACTGTTATTTAATATTTAAAAAATAGTTGTATCCTTGTCCTATCTTATATGCTGATGAAGGCTTTATAGCCGCCACGTTCATTTGTCATTGACGAGTTCTACCTCTGTTTTGAATAACTGATCATGTGAGACAGAAGACAGACAAGCAGATATACCGACTGTTAAGTTGGTAGGTAAATAAGTAAGTAGGTATGTAAATAAGTAAGTAGGTAGGTAGATAGGCAACGAGGCAGACATAAAAAAACAGAATAAAGAGACACAGACAGACAGACAGACAGACAGACAGACAGACAGAAATAAATACAGATAGATAAATATATAAACAGACATACACACACACACACAAACACACATATATATATATATATATATAATTATATATATATATAAAGAGACAGACAGACAGACAGACAGACAGACAGACAGACAGACAGACAGACAGACAGACAGACAGACAGACAGACAGACAGACAGACAGACAGACAGACAGACAGACAGACAGACAGACAGACAGACAGACAGACAGACAGACAGACAGACAGACAGACAGACAGACAGACAGACAGACAGACAGACAGACAGACAGACAGACAGACAGACAGACAGACAGACAGACAGACAGACAGACAGACAGACAGACAGACAGACAGACAGACAGACAGACAGACAGACAGACAGACAGACAGACAGACAGACAGACAGACAGACAGACAGACAGACAGACAGACAGACAGACAGACAGACAGACAGACAGACAGACAGACAGACAGACAGACAGACAGATAGACAGACAGACAGATAGATAGATAGATAGATAGATAGATAGATAGATAGATAGATAGATAGATAGATAGATAGATAGATAGATAGATAGATAGATAGATAGATAGATAGATAGATAGATAGATAGATAGATAGATAGATAGATAGATAGATAGATAGATAGATAGATAGATAGACCGACGTATAGACAGACCGACATATAGACAGACCGACATATAGACAGGCCGACAGGCAGACATATAGACAGACAGACCGACAGACATATAAATAGACAGCAGGCCGACATATTGACAGACTAACAGACAGACAGACAGACCGACCGACACAGACAGACTGTCAGACTGACCGACATACAGACAGACAGAACGACATATAGACAAACAGACAGACTGACATATAGACAGACAGACAGACCGACGTATAGACAGACAGACAGACATATAAACAGACAGACAGACCGACATATAGACCAACATATAGACAGACAGGCGGACAGACAAAGACCGCGCACAGACCAAGGAAGAGCACCACTTACCACAACGAGAAAGTCGTTGCCCACTATGGGCTCCCAGGAGGCTTTGATGGCCGCCTCAACATCCGGTGAGAGTTCTCCACCTGAGGATGAATGTCAGGGCGTGTGCTCAACTTGACCTACATTTCAAAAAACACGTGCCGCGCCCCCCCCCCCCTTCTTTTAGTGTCTACTTTAAAACATCGCGTGTCTGACTCAAATATACACATTTCTTTCCGATCTCGAAGTCGAAGTGCATCAGCTTCAAGGGTTAAGAAATAAACAGTCTTCATACAAATAAGTCAATTTTGTAAAACGGCTATGCACACAAAAAATTCAAATTTCCGGAGCATAACTAAAGTTTAGAATTGAGCAAACATGGGAACCTTTAGATGGTCTTTACAGCCAAGGTAAGAAGAAGAAGAAGAAGAAGAAGAAGAAGAAGAAGAAGAAGAAGAAGAAGAAGAAGAAGAAGAAGAAGAAGAAGAAGAAGAAGAAGAAGAAGAAGAAGAAGAAGAAGAAGAAGAAGAAGAAGAAGAAGAAGAAGAAGAAGAAAAGAAGAAGATGAAGAAGAAGAAGAAGAAGAAGAAGAAGAAGAAGAAGAAGAAGAAGAAGAAGAAGAAGAAGAAGAAGAAGAAAGAAGAAGAAGAAAGAAGAAGAAGAAGAAGAAGAAGAAGAAGAAGAAGAAGAAGAAGAAGAAGAAGAAGAAGAAGAAGAAGAAGAAGAAGAAGAAGAAGAAGAAGAAGAAGAAGAAGAAGAAGAGGAAGAAGATGATGAAGAAGAAGAAGAAGAAGAAGAAGAAGAAGAAGAAGAAGAAGAAGAAGAAGAAGAAGAAGAAGAAGAAGAAGAAGAAGAAGAAGAAGAAGAAGAAGAAGAAGAAGAAGAACAACAACAACAACAACAACAACAACAACAACAAAAACAAAAACAACAGCAAAAAGAACAAAAAGAAGAACAAGCAGGAGGAAAAAAATAACAAGAAGAAGACGGAAGGCAAGAACCAAGCACAACTGCTCCTAATTAAATTCTGATGGACAACTTGACATCATGGCATGGAAGACCATTTGTTTCAGAACTGTCTGCAAGTACACGAGACAAATGGCTATGGGTTGTCATGGCTACCAACGCTATAGACTACAAGAGGACAAACAAGTTACGCCAGTGGTCGTAACACTGCCGCCCTGTGGCCAGGAGGTTAAGCCGTTTGCGTTGCGCTCTGAAGGTCGGTCAGGGGCGGTAGTTTGACGGATTGCATTCAGCTGAGGAATGAACATGTTCCAGAGATCCACAGGAATCGTCGCTGGAGCTACTGGGTTTGTGCTCTATGCCAGGCTTTCGCCAGGAGGCTGGCTATTATGAGGCAAGAGGCGATCTCAGTTGATGTAACATCGCGTGCAAGGAAGTCGATATTCTGACTTTAAACTTTTCAATGACTTAAGTGGAACAGGGCTCAGGTATGCAGACATATTTCATACATTCACGAGCGCATTCCTGGCCCATGGCTGAGTCTCTTAATCTCGTGTATATCTACAAGCGCACGTGCGTGTATTCAACTAATTTATGTCGCAGATAAGAGGTCTGTTGTGCCGTGTGGTACAGTGTTCTTACCTGCGTGGTGGTAGTGGTGGATGGGGCGGTGGATGGGTAGGTGGTGGAGGGGGGGGGGTGTGCGGGATTTGGTGGAGAGAAGAAACTGACAGAAGCAGGACATTAGGTGCTGGACAAGACAACCAGATGAGGGACTGAAAGGCCGAGAGAGAGAGAGAGAGAGAGAGAGAGAGAGAGAGAGAGAGAGAGAGAGAGAGAGAGAGAGAGAGAGAGAGAGAGAGAGAGAGAGAGAGAGAGAGAGAGAGAGAACGAACGAACTTTATGTTAAAAAGGTCACAAATTGAACCTGCAGGCCCGTCTTAAATTCTTCCCTTCCAAACACCCAGCAGTTGTATTTTATCGCTAAAGCATGTTATGTTCATACAATAAAATGCATATTATGAATATCAAGAAAAAACATACATACATACATGCAGAAGAAGAAGACGAAGCAGAAGAAGAGAAGAATAAGAGAAGAAGAAGACGGAGGAGGAGAAGCAGCAGTAGCAGCAGCAGCAGCAGCAGTAGTAGTTGTAGTAGTAGTAGCAGTTGTAGTTGTAGTAGTAGTTGTTGTAGTAGTAGCAGTAGTAGTAGTAGAAGAATCGTACAACAGAATCGTAGTCATGTGTGCACATATGAGAGCTGTGTGTGTGGTCTAGAATGTAAGGAACTACACAACTGCAAGGTCTGAGAATAAAGGGTAAAGACCCAACACAAAAACAATAGAAGGAAACTGGGAGAAAACAAGAGATAAGGCACGCTATCCAACTGTACAAGCAGCCACTCGTCGTCGATGGACGTAGAAACAAAAACAGATAGCGTCACGTACCAGCATGTTATAAATAGAATCACAAAAGCACTTTATCGCATCCAGCATCAACCTGTTCATCGAGATATGGGCAAACAAAAGCAACTACAATTGCAGAAAACAAAACGCAGTAAATAAACCAGTTTGGAATTCCATAGCAACATACACACAAAGTATGAGAAAGTATCCAAAGGATGCAAACAAAACACAACAATTAAACCAGTTTGGTATTCCATAACAAGAGAGACGAAACAAGCGCAGATAATTCCACAGAGTAATGGACCTGATTAGACTTTCAGAGTTAAAGTTAGTTACGTATCCTTTACAGGACGTTGCAGAACCAACTTTAGCATTTTTTGGCTCGTGGTTTTTCTAGGCAAATTTCAGGTTCAGTAGTTTGCCACTGCTCAATGTATGGTCAGCTCTAGGTACCACTGTTGAAACATGCATGGCATCTCTAAGGTTGTCATCACACTCGGAAGGTACCGTCGGGATCAGATTCCTGCGGCCGTAGACACAGAAGTAAGAGAACTGATAGATCAACATTCAGACCTAAAAGATATCATCATCTACACAGATGGATCCGTGGAGAACGGATCAAGGTCAGCATAGGCATACACAGCGCAAAGAAGAGGGAAAACAATACAGGAGGACAGCAGAGCTTACTAGACAGACAACCACGTCAAGCATGACCATGGAAATAGCCGCTGCTTCTAGAGCTTAAGCATGGGTATCCGAGCAAACCGCCCTACAGGCAGTTATTGTATCAGACTCCATGAATATGTTTCAGAAGATAGCAACAGGCAGTATGCGCTCTGAATGGGTAGAAAGCATTCGAAAACCGCACTTAACCTGGATCTACACACCGGGTCATACGGGTATAAAGGAAAATGATCGAGCGGACCAACTGGCAAGCTCTGCACTAAGGATTGTGGGGAAAAGCATGGACAGAGCAGATATCGTCAACGCTGTACGGACTGGGCTAGTGGAGAATGAGGAATCCCTGACACTAACATGATTGCGTGACATGGGAGTAAAGCATGGTGAAGCACGTCTTTGCCGTCTTCGAGGCCGAGATAGGAGACAATATAACCAACTTATCATGGGAACAATTAGTAGAAGTACTTTGGAGTGGCTGCTGCAACGGTGGTACCCCATGTGCAGTGACGTCGATTGTGATAACATGAAATAACATAACATCTTGTAGGGAGTCGGCAGTCCGAAACCCAAGTTCAAGGTGTCTCCTTCGTGCCAAAGAACTGCATGGCTGTTGGGTGAACAGTCGTTAACGAAGGCAGTCAGGTTGTTATAGGGGCGACCCTTGCTGGTGGATGCAATGTCCTAAGCCCCTTCCCCATCTAGTGTGTATATGTATGTATGTGGGTGGATGTATGTATGCATATTTAGTTGTGTAAGCATGTGTGTGTGTATTTAGGTATGTATGTATGTGTGCAAAAATGTGTCTATGTATAAATGTATGTATGCATGCACATATATGTGTGAATGTATGCATGTATGTGAGTGTATGTATTCATGTGAGTGAAAATGTGTGGGTGTGGGCATATGTTGGTGTCTGTACATGTGTTTGTGTATGTGTGTATGCACGGATACATATATAGAGAATGAACTCTATCCTCATTTAGGATTCAAATCTGGATATCCAACACGAGATTTCAGCGTTTTATCAACTCTGCCAGCAGTTCTTTGCAGTTGACTTCTGTGTATCTATGTAGTATTATTTAATGTGTATGTGCTGATGAAGGCTCAATAGATGCAACGTTCACATTTTGTTTGTATTTGTTATATTGTGAAGCTTGCTAATATACTTTTAGTTCGGGTTTATATCTTTTCTTGATATTTTTGCAGTTGACTGGCTGACTTAAAAAAAAAAAAAAAAACAAACAAGGGCATCAGACTGAGCGATAAACACCCGGTGACACAAAGTGACACCATCTGAATGAGGATCACCCGTGGAGAAGACCCAGAAACCGCGCTCAACCATTGGGTTATATTATGGCCGCCGGCTACAGCCAGGGTGAGGCTTCAAAATAACGAGAAATTGCATCCCACAGGGTTACTGCGAAGCTTGTTGCCTTGAGACTGCAGGTATATATTTAGCGTACAATGGTTTGATGTTTAAGGATGGCACACAGCATGTAGTTACCACACCGATATTGCATGTAATTGTTGTTTGTATCAGGGTTGGGTGATTCGTCATGGAAGGCTGCTCCACGGTTGAGTTACCTGGTATGTTAAGCTTACTTTCTATTTCTTTGTCCTCTTACTCTTAAGGAATATGCGAAACGTTTAGGTGTTGCTATGGCGTGCATTATGTTTAACCAGCAGGCAAAAATAATGTAAAGCACTCAAAGATATCACTCTGTAAATCAGTAAGCCTCGTTAAATGTAGCTTACATTCGACCACACTAAACGCGGATTAAATTCGGTCTTAAGAAACCTGGTTTAAATTCGGCTTTACGAAATGTGGCTTAAATTCGGCATTACGAAATTTTGCTTAAATTCGGCCTTACGAAACGTGGCTTAGAATTCAGCTTTACAAAACGTGGCTTAAAGTCGGCTTTACGAAACGTAGCTTAAATTCAGCTTTACGAAACGTGGCTTAAAGTCGGCTTTACGAAACGTGGCCTAAATTTGGCTTTGCGAAAAGTGGCTCATATTCTGTCTACCCGAACGTGAATTAAATTCAGCCTTACTGTAAAATACGAAGAACTCAGCAGATGGAGCATACACAACAGGAGCTTTACCGATCATTAGTAAAAGGGTCCCTCGTCGACACTTGTTTCGGCTCATCATTGTCCTAGACAATCTCGAGGGGTGGGCCGATCAGGTTCATGACTCCAGGCCTCGGACATCTCCTGCTGCGCGTATTGGACATTCGGACAAGACGAAACAGCGGCTTTGCAACTGGGTATTGAGGATTTAGAGTCATACATTTGTCGCTGCTGTCGCAAACTGAGCGCCTACCTTCACGACCGAGTGACCTTACTGAATATAGATTACAACGAAGAAGGGAGAACTAACCGTGATCACCAAAGATTAGGTAGATATAAATTTGATCATCGAGAAGAAAGTAGATCTAAATGTAATCACCGAGAAGAAAGAAGATCTAAATTTGATCACCGAGAAGAAAGTAGATCTAAATTTGATCACCGAGAAGAAAATAGATCTAAATTTGATCACCGAGAAGAAAGTAGATCTAAATTTGATCACCGAGAAGAAAGTAGATCTACATTTTATCATTGAGAAGAAAGGAAATATTAACTTGATTCCCAAGAAGAAGGAGATCTTAATTTTATGACACAGAAGAAAGCAGATCTAGACTGAATCATCGAGAAGAAAGGAGATTTAAACTTGAACACCCAGGAGAAAGCTGATCTAGAATGAATCATCGAGAAGAAAGGAGATCTAAACTTGATCACCCAGGAGAAAGCAAATCTACACTGAATCATCGAGAAGAAAGGAGATTTAAACTTGATCACCCAGGAGAAAGATGACCTTACCTTGACCATCAACATCCGATGACATCAGCATCGGAGAGATGTTCTCCGCTGCCATTGTGCCTGGCTCAGAGAAGCGAATGTAATCTGCGCTTCCGAAACTGTGTCTCTCATCCTTGTAGTACACACCCCCTTGTCTTCTCAGATAATGTTTCTGGTGTGGGCGATGATGTCGATGTCTAACTTCTGGATCAATGTCATTGTCCTTGTCCCTGCTGCCCGGGGCCTGTAAGCGGCTGCAGGGGAGTCGCAGACACCCGCAAGCCACCGTGGTGAAGTGTTTCTAGCGACACAGGTGATTCTGGAAGGTACTGGTTCCAAACGCGTCTGTTATATATTTTAGAATTCACACAGATGAAAACATGCTGGTCTGTAGATGGTTTCGCGTGCTTTAGAGGTTTAAATATTAAAACAGGAAAATATATCAAACTAAATGATGAGTCGAACCAGTCAGCTTTACATTATTACAAATACAAACCACAAGTGAGCGTTACGACTACAGAGCCTTCATCGGCACATTATATAAATATACAACACCACAAGTAGGAATTTAAATACATATAATCACTTAATAGACATATCTCCTATAGAAATCCTATTTCTGTTAGGCCTGTAGAATACCTGATACGTGTGTGGTCACTGGGAAAAAATAATGGCCAGGAAAAGCCGCAAGCGACAAAGGCCGTAATTCAAAGATATTAGATACAAATATGTTGGATGTTTAGTCCCGTGGTTTGAAGACGGTATCGCGGGGCTGAGAGGTTTGAATGTTCGCTTATAGTTTACGGAAACTAGGTTCGATTCATTAATGTGTCAAGCGTTAAGCCTTACGATATAAGCAGAGGCGTTCGAAACGGAGAGAACAGTTCCCTTCTCGGTTACCCTCTCTTCTTAGACATAAAACTTTGCAAGGCTGAGTCGACCAGACATCTGTTGATGTTCACGATGAAGCTTTGCCTATCCAGATGTTTGAACCTGGATTTCTTACTTTGTGAGTTAGCATTCTAACCACAAGGTAACCGTCACTCCTTGTTGATTTACATATTCCATATTTCTTTTGTAAAGTGGTGAAATTCCTGGCGGGTTGCATCCGCCTCTTGCCTCATGATATGAAGGTGGTGTTTTAGCATCCTTCTTGGGGGTTACTGATGCAGCTACTTAAGTAGTGCTTTGTGCAACGCTTTTGGCAGGCGGCCCGACGCCCTGTCTATCGAGACCAAGCCAGACTGAATTAAATCTGTGCAGTGAAATAAACCCTCCAGCTCAGGGCTATTCAACTCTCGGCCCGCGGGCCCAGTCCGGCACGCAGAAGCTTAGCAAATGGCCAGCGGATAATTTATAATCCGGTCTCTGGTCCGTGACGATCCCCACTTTCAACATTCTAAACCCCTGAATCAACTGAGTTGAACAACCCGATATCGATAAGAAGGAAATATTCGCAAATAGTTAGTTAGTTGGGTTATCCTCATTGCACTCCGGACATGTCCATAGGTGCTCAGATCCTCCCCTCAGTATGAACCCCAACGTCCGATGGCTAATAGTACCAGTTCTATGTTGATTAACAAGTCTTCTGGCGTGTCTGGTGTGCGTCTCGTTTTTTGCTGTGCCGATCTTAATTCCCAAGTCTGCATATATAGGCAATATTTATTCAAAATGATGCGCCATCTCTACAATAAAGGTTTGATACAGTGCACATACTGTTCTCTTTGTGTGCATGAATTTTACCACCTATGTTTTTTTTTTTTAAAGATATTCATAATATACATATTTTTATATTAACCTAACATGCTTTATCGATAAAATACAAAAGCTGTGTGAAATGTGGATGTCTAGAAGGGCCGAATGTAAGACGGGCCTGTGTGCTCAATTTATGACCTTTTGAAAGTAACGTTTGTTCATTCGTTCGTTCGTTTATTCGTTCGTTCGAGAATGTTGCAAGGCGAAGCCCCACGGACTTCCACTGTGTCCCTCTTGTACCAGCGTCCAAAAATCACACGATACTAGATATTCTTTTTTTTAAAATAAACCATCCACTGCGGAACTCGAATCCTAGTATTTCAGGATAATGAATTATTAAACACATTCACTAACCTCAAAGATACAGTGGCACAATTTAATATCAACAGTTTAAATTCCAGAAAGCCTGAATGAAAACATACAACCGGTAAATATAAACAATACAAACCCGAAAATAAAAACGAAACAATTCTTAACCATACACACGCACAACTTTTCGTTTCCAGTGTTAGTAAAGATAAGTGAATCTAGATTGCCCAAGCCAAACCACAGAAATACAGTCAGAATTTCAAACTAGCAGCGAAAGGAAAGAAATAGATGTTTACAAAGAGTAGGTCTGTTTCTGCCCTGTGAAAAACAAGTAAGGTATGCCGGGCAATTAAATGAAGATGTCGGTTATTCAAAACTGCGCGTGGAAATGAAGTGAAACGAACTTCACGTTTGGGTTGCCAACAGGAAGGGGAATCTTGCACTGGCGATGCTTGAACTTTGAACTTTGACCTGCAGGTTTGGGATTTCAGAATCATAAATTGTGGTTTAAATTAAAATAGAGATAAAGTAATTATAATAATTGGTGATTTCTGTGGATCAAGAGCAATGAAGCCATCAGGGGGTAGGCAAGTGGGGGTAAACAAGATATCAAGGGACATCAACGATTTAATAGGGAAAACGATGAAATCCCGCCGCCCTCTCCACCTCCCACCCCACTCCTTTCTTTCTTTCTTTCTTTCTTTCTTTCTTTCTTTCTTTCTTTCTTTCTTTCTTTCTTTCTTTCTTTCTTTCTTTCTTTCTTTCTTTCTTTCTTTCTTTCTTTCTTTCTTTCTTTCTTTCTTTCTTTCTTTTTCTTTTCTTTCTTTCTTTCTTTTCTTTCTTTCTTTCTTTCTTTCTTTCTTTCTTTTCTTTCTTTCTTTCTTTCTTTTCTTTCTTTCTTTCTTTCTTTCTTTCTTTCTTTCTTTCTTTCTTTTCTTTCTTTCTTTCTTTCTTTCTTTTCTTTCTTTCTTTCTTTCTTTCTTTCTTTCTTTCTTTCTTTCTTTCTTTCTTTCTTTCTTTCTTTCTTTCTTTCTTTCTTTCTTTCTTTCTTCTTTCTTTCTTTCTTCTTTCTTTCTTTCTTCTCTTTCTTTCTGTCTGTCTGTCTGTCTGTCTGTCTGTCTGTCTGTCTGTCTGTCTGTCTGTTCTGTCTGTCTGTCTGTCTGTCTGTCTGTCTGTCTGTCTTTCTTTCTTTCTTTCTTTCTTTCTTTCTTTCTATCTTTCTTTCTTTCTTTCTTTCTTTCTTTCTTTCTTTCTTTCTCCATATACTATGTCTGTGCCTATCTGTCTCCTTCCTTTTCCTAATTTCTTTACATTGCTTTTCTGTGTTTTGTTTTCTGTTTTGTTTTTGTTTTTTGGAAAGCCTCCATTATACTTTATAATGTAATAGCTGTACCCGGCTGTGCGTTGCTCTGGCCCAGTCTGGCTAACTGGAAAAGAAAGGAAATAGCAAGAGCACGTGTCTAATATTGGTAATTTCGCAATCACTGTTTGCGCAAATAGTCTGGTTTGCCGACTCTTAAACTCGCTACACATAATTGTGTCCTTATATTAGTGGTAGTTTAAAATCTATTATTGAGATTTTAAGAAAAAATTTTAATTTGTAATCACATGCGAAAGCCTTTTGTATTTTTTAAGAGCTCAAAGTAAAGTTAACTGTGCGTTTTTAAAAAAAAATTCGTCTAAAATGATGAGCTCTTTTTCAGTATTGACTTAGACCAGTCTACCAAGGTCCATCACCCACGACGTTCCGTTGTGTCCACAGCCAGCTCGAAGATCTTTCTGCAGCTTGGACCAGTCGTTTTAGCGTCCGTTTACGCTCGTTTCCTCGTAAGCCTATGTGCTTTAGTACACTGTGTGGAAGGGGAGATAAGTCCTTCTGCGCCCTTCTCGACGGAAATGATGTTTACTGTGTACGCTTCATCTCTCCTCAGCCCGGCCACCAGATCATAGTACTTTTCTAGACTGTACAAGTGATTTTCTTCGATCCGAGACTCGTACAGCAGGATCAGCTTTTTCAGGATGAACTGGCGTTTTACCGCAGTGCAAGAGCATGCTTGGTCCCAGGCCGGTCTTTCGGATTGATTCTGGGTACATTTCGAAACCCGGAAGGTCGACCGCCAGTAACCAGTTCCTCGCACAATCAAGTATTGATGGAGCCTATGCTACCTTGTTGACTTTACATGCTGAAATCTGCCCAGCCTTCAGGAAGCGCATAGGGGTAACTGTACGGCGATATCGCCTTCCATACTGCACGGCGATCTTCTGTGCATAGATTATTCCGTGAAATGTCGTCCCAAGTCCATGTCGTACTAAGTCCAAGTAACTTATTTCTCCAGGGCTAACAAATGTCAAAGCCAACGACAGGCAGAAAAACGCCACCAACAAGGTCAACTGTTGAAACTTCTACATTTAAGAACACGTCGTTGACAGGCAATATCAACACTTTTATTCAACAGTCCTCCACAGATATAATGTGTGCCAATGAAATGAATATGTTACAATCACTGTACTCAACGACGGTAAGATAATTACTTTCCTCCAACATGGAGCTCAGAGACTTTGCTCTCCCTCGAACTGCGGAATCAGGACAAGGTAGGATAATTCCTTTCCTCCAAAATGGAGCTCTGAGACTTTGCTCTCCTGCTAACTGCCGCATCAGGACATATAAATACAAGCCTCTGCTCGTCCTACCTTTCTTGTAACTCTCGTCTGTCCAATTCTTCTGTCGACAAATGGCGTCGTGTCTCTTGTCATATCTCATGTTCATTAGCGGTCGTCAGTAGTGTGAATCTCTGGATTGCACACAACAGTAACTGTAGGAATGGCCCTCGAGTTGACCCTCATCCTGGCTTGGTCCACATTGTCCGCTAACTCTTTAATGACTTTATTGTGGCGCGATGTATATCTTCCGTGGCCTAGGGTTTTTCTGCACGTAAACTATACGTGCTCGAGCGTCTGCTTAGCTTTGTATAGTGGACATGTCGGGTCAGTTGTGGCCCAACACTTGGCCATATTGGCGCCAGAGGGTAACACATCGTTAAGCAGATCTTATGACAGAGCTCAGCCGAAGAGGGGCCATTAGTTCAGATCTCCCCCCATGTGAGTATTCGTGGCAAGACGTTCTTAATGCCCACCCACTGGCCTTGCTGCGACTGCACTGCGACTTTTTGGACAATAGTCTCGTTTTCAGTGCCCCTTATCTGCTGTATTACCATGTCTCTACGTTCTTTGGCCGAGGCATTGAACCACTAAGCGACTTTTCTATGCCTGAGGCCGCGTCGGTCGGTTTGTGTGTAACGCATGAATTCCTTCAATTGCAGTGCTTTCGGAGCAGATTCTATCGCATCTTGGACCTTCCATTTTGTACCTGTCTTTAGAGCGGACTGGACAGCTGCCACTGTGGAGTCCGATGACTCACGTAGCATCATCGCGAGTCTTACCTTGTCGACTTTAGACTCTTCTGTTACTGATTTGAACGGAAGTACCAGTTTAGCCTGCTTACAATACAAAGTCACACTGGTCAGACAAGGTGGGGCTTTAAGCAATTTCCTCGTAGCGGTGTTGATTTTTGTCTCCATAGTTTCCACTGCAGTCATGCTTACCTCGTACACGAGCAGCGGCTAGAGGGGCTTTAGAATCAACATGAACTGGAGACACCAGACCTTGAACTTCCCTATCAGCCTGCATTGCTCGATCGCAAGCAGGCCTGTAGCCAGTGACTCATGCATACGTCGGACCTCCGCTCTGTCAAATAATTTCAAAAAGTTTACGTGGCAAAGGCTCTTCACTGGTTCCTCTATGACCGTGGGTGTCCTTCTCTTTGCCATCGTGAAACTGGTTGCCGCCGCTTTACCTTTAAGGACTAACAAACTTCTTGATTTCTGCGGCTTGAACTGCATGGCCTTGACCACACTTCGATAACGCAGTTCTAACTCTTCAGACTAAGGCGGGCATGATCCTCACTAATCGTTATGATAATTGTGTCATCCATAAATGCACGCAGTGGCGGCATCCAGTGGTCCCTAATTTGAAGGCCTTGCCAGTAACAGGCATCCCGGTCTAACATGACTTGTATAACCATAACGAACAGTGACGGTGAAATCGTACCCCCCATATCTATCCCAACCTGGAGCTCAGTCCATCTCGTGGTAAACGTGGGGTAGAGAAGTTTATGGCGAACTGTGAAAAAATATTGCTCGATCATTAATGAACTAATAGCAGGTTATCAACCGATGACAATAATATTCAACAGTTAGCAAAGACAGTAACTAATTATCCCGTCCAGGGCCTCTGAAGTTGGTACTTTCCTACAAATTTGGCGCTGTTTGATCATTGATGAGCAAAGCTGTACTTCTTATACTATGCCCAATGTTTCGATACGTTTTTTAAGAAACTTAAAATCAATATTTGCGAATAAGTAAATAAATAAATAAATACATAAATAAATAAAAAAAAAAAAAAAAAAAAATTAAAGAACTCACAGTTCATATTAATGTAAAAAAAAAAAAAAACAGAAAAATGTTGGTTTAAAATCTCAGAAGAAAATTGTGGCGATGAAACCTCGCTTACCATTAGTATCAAAATGCATGCTTAAGTCTTTTAGTATTACCTCATTCCTCTGCAGCTGCAGAAAAAGATTTCTATCAGTTCATTAGTACTCAGATAAAAAAAAAAAAAATAGAATTCTAATCTAAGCTGATCCTGAAATTAGCCACTATATATATCTATATATATATATAAATCAATGTTTGTGTGTTTGTTTATGAGCTATAGACTCAGAAACTACTAAACCGATTTAGCTGAAATTTTCAGGATATGTTTGTTTTGATACCGGATGTTCACCCATCATGGTTTAAAATTCAACCTGTCATTGTTAGAGATAGTTTGCGACAATTTAAGCAAAAATATTCGAAACTAATATTAAAATTTTTAGTGACATCTAATTATAGCCACGTTACTTAATGCGCATGTGCGATCGATTTACCCTGCATGCGCAGTAGTGGCGCTCCATCGTCAACATCCGCCCGCGACATTACAAGGAAAACGGCCATCGGTTTTTAGTTGTGTTATCTAGAAATATCTAAAAAGGTAAGAGCATTTATTTCAGTAACATTAATCAGTATGTACATGTTTTTTGTTTACTTCAAACAAGTGTGCACCACTTCTTAAATCCCGCAATGATAAATATACACACATTATCGATAATCATTATCTGTTATCTTTCTCATACTCATACTCATGAGTACAACAGTTTTGGTTGGCTTTCTTCTGTTATTCAAAAGAATTATATAAATTTGCACGACATTCCGTCTCAGGTCAGTGTTAGAATCTAGAAATATCTCAACAGGTGAGCGCATTTATTTCAGTGACATCAGTCATTATGTACATTTTTTAAACTTCAGATACATGTGTGGACCACTCCTTAAATCCCACAATGATAAATGTATGCACATTATCTGTTGGCTTTCTCATATTGTCTTATATACCGCCTTTTCTTACTAATTGCTGCCCAGTTTCTATGCATTTCCTCTTGAGTCATATTTTCATTTATTTCAGTGATACTTCAAGTCACATTTCAATCAGTGCGTGAGGACAAACAAGCTATTGATGATCAGCGCTCACAAAATTTGCAGTTATGCTTCCCAAACGACAAGCGATTGGCCCATCTACACCTAAAACACGCAAGAGATGGGGATTAATTGCTTCAGAAACAGACGAGCAACGTGAGGTAAGACTGGAAACCATTCGAGTGCGCACTGCTCAAGCCCATTCATCTCAATCAGACACGCATCGAGAAGCAAGACTGGAAACCAATAGAGTACTCACTGCTCAAGTCGGTTTATCAGACACAGTCGAGCAACGGAAAGCAAGACTGGACACCTTTCGAATGCGCACTACTTTATCCAGGCGAACACTGCATGTTGATTAAAATCTTGGTGCATTCCATTACACCAGCAATTATGATTACAGTCTTCATCCACAGGTGCTTATTGGCAAAATTGATAAATTGTGCGTAAATTGCAGTGCCTTCAAATTTAAGAATGACATGCCGGGTATGTGCTGCGCTGGTGGAAAAGTTAAATTGCCAGTATTACATTCACCACCCGAACCATTATCATCATTGGTAGTAGGTGACACAGGCCAGTCGACACATTTCTTGGCAAACATAAGTACGTTTGCAAATATGTCAACAAAGGAGGCGATATGGCAGTCTTTGGAGTGGGACATGCAGCTGCATCTATCGATGAAATCAAGCAATATCAGCTTAGACGCTACATTAGTAGCAATGAAGCGGTATGGTTCATTTTGTTATTTCCAATTCATGAACGACATCCAGCAGTTGTTCATTTGGCAGTGCACCTTGACAATGGACAGCGCGTGTACTTAACTACAGAGAATGCACATGCACCAGCATTGTTACCACCGCCAACCACGTTAACTGATTTTTCTCATTGTGTAGAGATGATATGTTTGCAAAGACACTACTTTACTCTGACCTACACGTAGAATGCATCAGCTAAAAAGTTTCAACGTTGCAAGTAAGGTCAAGCTGTTGACGGACACCCTAATTCATATTCTACTGATGTTTTAGGCCGTCTGTACACTGTTCATTCCGAAAATGCAGATTGCTTTTACTTGCGATTACTTTTAATCAACAAACGGGGACCGACATCCTTCCAGGACTTGAGAACTGTTTATGGTAAAGTATGTGCTACTTACCGTGAAGGTTGCCAAGAATTAAATCTTCTTGAAAATGATGCACATTGGGACACTTCACTCGCTGATGCTTCGATTACTGCTCGACCACAGCAAATACGCCCATTATTTGCAATAATATTAACAACTTGCTTCCCATCCAATCCAAAAGAGCTTTGGGAAAAATACAAAGACTACATGAGTGAAGACATCCTAAATCGCTGGCGTGAAACGGAGCATGATCAGGACCTTCAATTCACACTAAATGTATATAAGGAAGCATTGGTTTGCATTGTGGACATATGTTTGGCAATAAATAATAAAGCACTGGTTCAGCTGGGACTGGCTCCACCAGAACGATCTGCAAACAACCTTTTCGATCGTGAGTTGCAACGAGAGACACACTTTGATGTCACCGAATTAGGTACATTTGTTCAAACAAATCTTCCAAACTTGATTCCAGAACAACGTATAGCATATGACACAATTATGCATGCCGTTACAAGACAACAAGGAGGATTGTATTTCATAGATGCACTCGGAGGAACAGGCAAGACCTTTCTCATTTCGCTTATTTTGGCATCCATACAGTCACAAAATAATATTGCACTGGCAATCACATCTTCTGAATTTGCCGCAACTCTTTTGGATGGTGGCCGAACAGCGCATTCAGCACTGAAGTTGCCTTTCAATATGCATATCACTGAGACACCAACATGCAATATCAACAATGATTCTGCAATGGGTATGGTACTCAAAGTATGTCAACTCATTATATTTCCCTAATATCACACAGAATTACATAAATCATCAGTGGCTCAGTGAACGTGCTATCTTAGCAGCTAAAAACAAGGATGTGTATGCCATGAATCCGAACATCCAAGATAAATTACCAGGCGGATTGACAATGTATAAGTCTATCGATACTGTAATGATTCAAGACGAGGTTGTCAATTATCCAACTGAGTTCTTTAATTCGCTTGATTTGCCAGGCATGCCACCCCATGTTTTAGCCTTGAAAGTACTACATATTGAAAAGAAATCATATATCGACTTTCCT
>CAJHNH020001289.1:75000-87500 GCA_905116865.2 Candidula unifasciata | reverse complement strand
CACGTGTACTACCCGTACAATATTCCCACGATTACTACCCGTACAATATTCCCACGTGTACTACCCGTACAATATTCCCACGATTACTACCCGTACAATATTCCCACGTGTACTACCCGTACAATATTCCCACGTTTACTACTTGAACAATATTTTTACGTTTACTACCAGTTATATATTGCTACGCTTACTACCTGTGCAATATTCCCACGTTTCCTACATGTACAATGTCCCCACGTCTAGTACCCGTACAATATTCCCACGGTTGCTACCCGTACAATATTCCCACGGTTGCTACCCGTACAATATTTCCACGTTTACTACTCGTACAATATTCCCACGTCTAATACGCGTACAATATTCCCACGTTTACTACCCGTACAATATTCCCACGTCTACTACCCGTACAATATTTCCACGTTCACTACCCGTATAATATTGCTACGTCTAGTACCCGTACAATATTTCCACGTTTAACACTCGTACAAAACGTACCTGTCTATTAACCTATCGTCCTCAAAATGCAGATGATTCCCAAAACTCTACAAACAGATCACTATAATGTCCATACTGTCGATGGGATTAAGAGAATAAACATCGTAACCAGCTTCTCATGAAAACAGTCAGTAGATGTACCTTGGAGTGGCTGCTGCATCGGAGGACTGAGCACGTATGGGATGCGAGAAATGCGATGACATCAATTATGATGGCATTAACTAACAGTATTAAGTCCAGGGACGTAAGCCACTATACAAAATGTAAAGTGATGAACAAAGCAAGTTATGTCCCTGGAATTATCTGCTGTTACAAGCCTATGGTCTAGTGTGGTCTTGGTGACACGGCTATGTGTTTTATTGAAAAGGAACACTTCTGTTGTTTCCCCTTGTCACAATGGAGGGACATTTCACATTGTGTTTTATTGAAAAGGAACATTTCTGTTGTTTCCCCTTGTCACAATGGAGGGACATTTCACATTGTGTTTTATTGAAAAGGAACACTTCTGTTGTTTCCCCTTGTCACAATGGAGGGACATTTCACATTGTGTTTTATTGAAAAGGAACACTTCTGTTGTTTCCCCTTGTCACAATGGAGGGAAATTTCACATTGTGTTTTATTGAAAAGGAACATTTCTGTTGTTTCCCCTTGTCACAATGGAGGGACATTTCACATTGTGTTTTATTGACAAGGAACACTTCTGTTGTTTCTTTTTGTATGTGTCTCAAAGTTGAGTTGAGCTGATTCAAGAACCGACATCACAGCACTCGAGGCGTTCCCATAAGCGCTCCGTCCGCATCTTCGTCATCCAGTGCAGAGTTCCAATACTAATGTGGCAGTGGAATTCTGATTAAACGTCCGTCTTGCCTTTCCTTTGAGTTTCGAGCATCTGCCAGAACCCCTCGTCACTCCCTGCTGCATTAATCTCACCAGAATGTGGTGATCTATCTGCTCCTCTGAACTGTACACGCTCTCACACAAGGCACTAACCACGTCTGCCTTATAATGCATCAGTATTCCACCAAGTTGTGCAGAGCCAGTCTGTCTGTCCGCCTGTTCATTTCCGAACACACCGGCCTGCCCCGTTGAAAAAATCCAGACAATACTCCTCATCCGTGTCCTCCGCAGCAAATCATGCCACTCTGCACGAATCATTGGTGTCCTGATCTTCCTTAGCATGCTTTCTGAGTCAGTTACAATCACGATGTGTGTGTGTGTGTGTGTGTGTGTGTGTGTGTGTGTGTGTGTGTGTGTGTGTGTGTGTGTTCTCTAACCAGCGGAAAGCTGCAGTGACCGCCTCCACCTCCATTCTTAAGCTGGATGTTGTGGTATCATATGCTAGGCTCTCCTGTACCAAACGTCGACCAATAACTTTTGCTAAGAAGCCTCAAGCACTTCTTTTGCCTCTTGACACTGAACCGTCTGTATCAATAATCACATCCATTGAGCGAGCATTATCTTGAATTATTTGCTGAATTTCCACCTCTGTGGCACCTGCTGGCCAGTCTCTGCATTCCCGGCTCAGCGTGATTATGACTCTACACAGGTCTGACTGCTCAGGTGGCACTTTGACCTCGCCTAATGTTCTCAAGGATGCAAACCTGTCTGATTGTGTCAACTGCGCCCAGAGCGTCGTGCAAAGGGTGATCTGTGTCTGCAGCTACCTTGAGATATTACTTCGCCTGCAGCACCTTGTGCCTTACCTGCAACAGTCGACAAACCAAGGATGTATCGCATACACACCACTGGGGATTCTCTGGTGCAACCCAGAATGACCCGCATAGCTGCATTGTGTAGGCGCTTTAGTTTGTCCATCTGTCTTCCAGGGCCAGAATGAAGGGACATTTTTTTTAGGTTAGTTGTTTCCCAGTGCCAGAATGAAGAGACATTTCATTGTATGTTGTTTTCCAGTGAATGGACATTTTACTGACTGTTGTGTCCCATTGCCGGAATGAAGGAACATTTAAGCTAGTATTGTTCCCCAGTGCCATAATAAAGGAACATTTTACTGACTGTTATTTCCCAGAGCCGGAATAAAGGAACATTTAAGCTAGTATTGTTCCCCAGTGCCATAGAGAAGGAACATTTTACTGACTGTTTTTTTTCCCTGTGCCGGAATCAAGGAGCATTTGTGTGTGTGTGTGTGTGTGTGTGTGTGTGTGTGTGTGTTTACTGGGGTGATAAATTAATTAAATATGGCTGCTTTGTTGGTGACTCAAGGATAGCGATAGTAAATGTGATATCTGTCGTGGTAGCAGCAACAGAGGTAGTGAAAGAGAAGTAATAGTAGTAGTAGCAATGGTGGTGGTGGTGGATGGCAGCAACATCAGAAGCAACAACAACAGCAGCAGCAGCAGTAGCAACAGCAATAGCAGAAATAACAGCAGCAGTAGTAGAAGCAGCAGAAACAGCAGTAGCAACAGCAATAGCAGCAATAACAAAAGCATCAGAAACAACAGCAACAATAGCATCAACAGTAACAACAGCACAGGAACAAAAACAGCAGCAACAATAACAGCTGCAACATCAAGAGGCAATAACACAGCAGAGCAGCAGCAACAGTAGTAGTAGTAGCAGCAGCAAACTGAAATCAAGAACCAATATATGACTAATCAGTTGTGTGTGCTGAAGAAAAGGAATGAAAAGAAAGTTTAGTAGAGGAAATCTGAAAACAAAAGTAATAACAACATCAACAACAACAGCAGGCACAGCTGAAGACATACTGTAATCATCTATGACCGCGTGCCCGTCTTGAAGGTCGGGTTGTTCACATGTAGCACCGGAGATGAGAGTGGTGTCCCTTGAAGCGACTGGCTGGGCGACCACGGCTGGAGTTGCCTGTGCTAATAAACAACGCATCAATTGGTTGAAGAAATAGATTAGCTAAATGACTGACGTTTTCCGCCAGTAGCGGGTCAAACCGCATATCACATACTGTTAACTGGTCTACAAAAAGAAATGGCGTATGTATCCATATCTATATGGATTTTATTTTAGTATCCACAAGCCATTAGTTGTTAACCCTTAGGCTCGGTATTATGGATATCGTAACTTTTCGTCCTTGATTCCAGTGTAAATACCGTGAATCTGGGAGAAATGTGGCTTTTCTTCCTACGCCCAGGCGCGAACCCGGACCACAAGGAGTTCGTCACCCGGTCACCGCGCAGTCCGGTTTAGCCAACTACGCTAGTGAGCCAGGCATATGTATATGGATAACGGTTATTGCCTTTTTTTATACATCCAAATAAATACACGCTTTCTTCTGGTTCAAAAGAAGTTATTCTGTTCTGTTAACAATACGCAATCAAATGTTTGAATCAACCAAGTGATCAACTTACCAACTGATTTAAAAAACTAACTAACCGATAAACCGAAAATACAACCAATAATCAAGTTAAGCAATCAAACAAACAACCAGCCACCTGACGTGCAACCAATGAACCAAGTGATCAGCCAGCCAATCAAACAACTAACTTATCAACCAGCCAATCAAACAACTAACTTATCAACCAGCCAATCAAACAACCAACTGATCAACCAGCCAATCAAACAACTAACTTATCAACCAGCCAATCAAACAACTAACTGATCAACCAGCCAATCAAACAACCAACTGATCAACCAGCCAATCAAACAACTAACTTATCAACCAGCCAATCAAACAACTAACTTATCAACCAGCAAATCAAACAACTAACTGATCAACCAGCCAATCAAACAACTAACTTATCAACCAGCCAATCAAACAACTAACTGATCAACCAGCCAATCAAACAACTAATTGATCAACCAGCCAATCAAACAACTAACTGATCAACCAGCCAATCAAACAACTAACTGATCAACCAGCCAATCAAACAACTAACTGATCAACCAGCCAATCAAACAACCAACTGATCAACCAGCCAATCAAACAACTAACTTATCAACCAGCCAATCAAACAACTAACTTATCAACCAGCCAATCAAACAACTAACTGATCAACCAGCCAATCAAACAACTAACTTATCAACCAGCCAATCAAACAACTAACTTATCTACCAGCCAATCAAACAACTAACTGATCAGCCAGCCAATCAAACAACTAACTTATCAACCAGCCAATCAAACAACCGATTGATCAAGCAACCATCGTCCAACCATGTACTCATTTAACTAACCAACCAGTTCTCCTTCTTCTTCTTTTCTTCCACCATTTACCTCGGCGTGATGTTAGGAAGGGGATAGGAGAGATGTAAGGGTCGTTTGTGCGCTTTCTGTAATGCAATGTACAAACTGGTGTTCATTTCTTTTAGGAGCTAACGATGGTGTCTCACAGAGAGACAGTGGCAGACACATAGAGACACACATAGAGACACACATAGAGACAGTGAAAGACAGAGAGAGACAGAGAGAAAAAGAGACAGTGACAGACACACAGAGGCACACATACAGACAGTGAAAGACAGAGAGAGACACAGAGAGAAGATAGAGACAGAATGACACAGAGAGACAGAGAGAGACAGAGAGACAATGAGAGAGAGACACACAGAGACAACAAGACACACACACACACACACACACACACACACAGAGAGAGAGAGAGAGAGAGAGAGAGAGAGAGAGAGAGAGAGAGAGACAACGAGAAACTTTAACTGAAGTCAGCATAGAAAAGTTAGCGAGACTACTGACCTAAATACTCCTGCAGTTTGTCAAACTTGGGTCCCTGGTGGAAGCGAACCAACTTCAGTCTGACTGTCTGGTCAGTGTTCTTGAGGACCTCTAGTGCCTGCTGGTTTGAGAACCCATGGAGTGACCTGCCATCCACCTGCAAATAAACAGAGGGGGAACCTTTGAGGCCGTTAAATACGTCATTCCTGCAAATAAACAGAGGGGGAACCTTTGAGGCCGTTAAATACGTCATTTCTATAAATAAACAGAGGGGGAACTTTTGAGGCCGTTAAATACGTCATTCCTGCAAATAAACAGAGGGGGAACCTTTGAGGCCGTTAAATACGTCATTCCTGCAAATAAACAGAGGGGGAACCTTTAAGGCCGTTAAATACGTCATTCCTGCAAATAAACAGAGGGGGAACCTTTGAGGCCGTTAAATACGTCATTCCTGTAAATAAACAGAGGGGGAACCTTTGAGGCTGTTAAATACATCATTCCTATAAATAAACAGAGGGGGAACCTTTGAGGCCGTTAAATACGTTATTCCTATAAATAAACAGAGGGGGAACCTTTGAGGCCGTTAAATACGTAATTCCTGCAAATAAACAGAAGGGGAACCTTTGAGGCTGTTAAATACATCATTTCTATAAATAAACAGAGGGGGAACCTTTGAGGCTGTTAAATACATCATTCCTATAAATAAACAGAGGGGGAACCTTTGAGGCTGTTAAATACATCATTCCTATAAATAAACAGAGGGGGAACCTTTGAGGCCGTTAAATACGTCATTCCTATAAACAAACAGAGGGGGAACCTTTGAGGCCGTTAAATACGTCATTCCTATAAATAAACAGAGGGGGAACCTTTGAGGCCGTTAAATACGTCATTCCTATAAATAAACAGAGGGGGAACCTTTGAGGCCGTTAAATACGTCATTCCTATAAACAAACAGAGGGGGAACCTTTGAGGCCGTTAAATACGTCATTCCTATAAATAAACAGAGGGGGAACCTTTGAGGCCGTTAAATACGTCATTCCTATAAACAAACAGAGGGGGAACCTTTGAGGCCGTTAAATACGTCATTCCTATAAACAAACAGAGGGGGAACCTTTGAGGCCGTTAAATACGTCATTCCTATAAACAAACAGAAGGGGGGGGGGAACCTTTGAGGCCGTTAAATATTATGAATTAATCGAGTAACAGAAAGTGTATTTATCGGCACTCATAGAAAGAAGTAGATAGATAGAAGAACATACTAGACAACATAAAAATCGAAAGCTATAGTTACCGTGCCGGAAATTGAACCTGTCACCTCCAGACGGCGTCTGCGCCTCGCCATGAATACAAGTGCACTAAAAGCATGGTCAACCAAGCACCCCCCCCCCCCCCCTCCCCCAAAAAAAAAAAAAAGGTGTCTTATTGGCCATGTCTATCGTACAACTTGAAATCCACAACTATGGAATACGGACAGAATTCATGTCAAACCATTAAAATGGCACCATAGGTTACATAAATTTATTTTAACGGAGCATATGTCGAATAACAATCACAGCAACAATTTACCTACACGGTAGACTTTAATGCTTTGTCTAGAATACACACACATTTAAGAAAGGTATTTTTTTGGTAGGTTCCGGTGTGTATACGTCATTCCTAGAAATAAACAGAGGGGGAATTTTTGAGGCCGTTAAATACTATGAATTAATCAAGTAACAGAAAGTGTATTGATTGGCACTCATAGAAAGGAGTAGATAGTTAGAAGAACACACTAGACAACATAAAAATTGAAAGATATAGTTCGTCAACCTGTAGCAGTCAATGTCACAATAATGACAGGTAACAAAAAGACAAAGTGGCAAACATGGGAAAGTGGCAAACCTGGGAAGGTAATAAACACGGGAGCTAACAACGTAGGGTAAAGGTAAAGGTGAGAGAATCGACTTTATTCTACCGGGTTTTATTCCATATAGTTCGGTCTCTCTCCGCAGAGCATCTGGCTGCTTGCAGAGAGTGTCGCATAGAGCACGACCTCCGTAGCTCCGGCGCCGATCCGTAAGGATCTCTCATATTAGCTTGTGCAATTTAAAACATAGGGGCCTCAGGGTTTTATGGAGCTTAGGGCTTCATCAAGTCAAAATATAGAAATGCCCCAATCTAATCCACTCCCAGACTCACCCCTCCCCGAATCTACTCTAAGCTTCTCCGTATTTGTGTAACTAGCACAGAGATGTGATCTAAACAGAAACTCACTTCAATGATCTGATCGTTGACTTGAATCCTGCCATCAAGGGCTGCAGCACTACCCTCGACCACACTTTTCACGAATATTCCAGAAATTTCATCTGTGGACAATACATAAAGTGGGACGGGAGAAGAGGGGGGAAGAGATTTCAGATGTGACGGCTTCATACCTACAAGCAATAATGGAATATTCACACATAAGCAATCAGGAAGAGACACTGACGCTGATTTGTCGAACGTTTGTCGATCCTCGCTGTGTCTGTTAGTCGTTAGTCAAGATTCAAACTTCAACGCAGACGAGATGTCACAAAAACTGCTCCATTCTTGTGCCATGGAAATCACACACACACACTGTCCTTCAGTGTCCCATTTGAAAAGATGTGAAAAACGTGTCACGCTCAACAAAATCTTGAAGTTCGCACACGTAAAGTAAATGTATAAGCCAGCTGACATATGTGCGAACACTAACAGTCCCACGCCAAAACTGCAGCTTACTTTTTAATGTCTATGTGTATCTATCTATTGATGAGCGCACTGCGGAGGAAGCTAGCTTTATTTAAAGAAGAGAAAAGCAAATCTGAAATGACAGGGCAGACCTGACTCTTAACCTCAGTCAGCAGATAGTCTGGATCGAAACTCAGCCACGTGGACAGACAGAACTGCTCCTCTGATCCGGCAGCTTCTTCGGCGTGCCTTGTCATTGGTGCTACCTGCCCTTTGGAGTAAACAAGGCAGGTCGAGATCCTATGGCAAGGACAACACGTGGTCTCTACAGTACTATCCAAGCTTTGTATGAGACTACATGCTCTAGTTATGGAAGATCTTTCTAACGCGAGCGGGTCTTGCTAGTCACCCTCTCCATTCCCAGGGTATGATCCCCATCCCTCCCTGCTCCCTCTCTGTCCCCACTGTCTCTCCCTGTCTCTCCCTGTCTCTTCCTGTCCCTCCCTGTCTCTCCCTGTCTCTCCCTGTCTCTTCCTGTCCCTCCCTACAGAACAATATAACACTACTGTCTAGAACGACAGAAGGGTGTCAAATCAACAACTTTACCCTCCAATAAATTTCTGTCAAAATTTTACAACATGAAAAATTATTCTATGCAAACAATTATTTAAAGGTATATTAATCCTATCCTGATATTTGGAGGTGAATCATGGACAATTAGTCGATTAGTGAAAAACAGATGCAGGACGGTCTGACATCATGGCATAGGGGATAATCTGAGTTAAAGTTGACTTAAATTACACGAGACAGAAGGTTGTGGATAGACATGACTACCAACGCCACACGGCATGGACTACAGGACGAAGATATGCCTGCTTATAAGTCTGTACATTTATACGTTCCACGTTCTGAGATAATGTAAAGAATATGTTGCATGTGATGTCTATCTATCCTCTTTTACCCCACCAAGACATCACACACGCAATAAACTCCAGATGACACAAAGTGCCACCATGTGGATGAGGATCACCCGTGGAGAGGTCTCGGAAACCGCGTTCAGCCATTCAACTATATTTATGGCCTGGTTATGTTGCGGCCCCTGGCAAGAGCCAGGGTGGGGCTTCAAATAACGAAAAATTGCATCCCACTAGGGGTGACATGATTATAATTATACATTGTAGCTGTATTCTATAACACACGATGTGGCATGAGACATGTATGTCAGGGTCACTCATGATACCAATTCCCAAACACAAACGGTGGAAGTACAATAGATGAGGGCAATGCACCGGAACGATTGCCTTGACTATGCAATCAAAAAAGAATTTCACAAGCTCACTGACCTAAATTAATAAGAGGCATTTGAAAGGAGTGGAAACACAGTACACTTTACTTCAAGGAAATCTTCAGACTTGGGAAGGGTAAATGGAATTCTTATTACAGTGCACGCATGTCTACTGAATACAAGACTCCATTTTTCTTCAAACACACGAGCAACACCTCCAGACACCACATCATCATTTTTCCACACATAAGAGTCACTGTCCCCACACACAACGACGCTGTCCCCCACAAAAGTGTCACTGTACCACACAGACATGCGCAACAGCACAACACACACAGATCAATAATTCAAACACTTGTCACCCACACCTCCCGTTTCGATACACACACAGATCTCAATTTCCCATTTACCTCACTGTCCCGGGCCACACACCACCCAAACAAACACACACTGACGTCCATTTCTGCACACACAAGAACCCACCTGGAGCACTGTCCCCGCCAACCACCCACACAAACACACACTTACGTCCATCCCTGCACACACAAGCACCCACCTGAAGCACTGTCCCCGCCCACACACCACCCACACAAACACACACTTACGTCTATCCCTGCACACACAAGCACCCACCTGGAGCACTGTCCCCGCCCACACACCACCCACTCAAACACACACTTACGTCTATCCCTGCACACACAAGCACCCGCCTGGAGCACTGTCCCCGCCCACACACCACCCACACAAACACACACTTACGTCTATCCCTGCACACACAAGCACCCACCTGGAGCACTGTCCCCGCCCACACACCACCCACTCAAACACACACTTACGTCTATCCCTGCACACACAAGCACCCACCTGGAGCACTGTCCCCGCCCACGTAGCCGGCGATGGTGATGCCGAGTCCGGTAGAATCCTTGGACAGGTCCACCTCAAAGACGTCAACGTTGGAGATCTCCTGCATCACCTCCAGCGGTTGCTGCCAGAGACACAGAGAGGGAGAGAGAGAGAGAGAGAGAGAGAGAGAGAGAGAGAGAGAGAGAGTGAGAGAGGGGGGGGGGAGATAGAGCAGAGAGACAGGTAAGCCAGAGATTTATTTATTAAGGCTAACAACATTTGGCTCATTCGTACACTATTCAGTTATGCTCTCATCTCTACCCATCCATCCATCCAATAATAAATCCATCCATCCAACCATCTATCCATCCATTCAACCTGCCATCCATCCATCCATCCATTCAACAATACACCCACCAACCATTCCATAATCAGTCATCTATCCATCAATCAATCCACCTATCAACATATCCATCCACACACCAGCCTACCACCCATCCACCCAAACGTCCATCCATCTGCCCACCGTTCATGCAGATACAAATTTACATATACAGACAGACAGACAGACAGACAGACAGACAGACAGACAGACAGACAGACAGACAGGCAGGCAGGCAGGCAGGCAGGCAGGCAGGCAGGCAGGCAGGCAGGCAGGCAGGCAGGCAGGCAGGCAGGCAGGCAGGCATACATACATACATACATACATACATACATACATACATACATACATACATACATACATACATACATACATACATACATACATACATACATACATACATACATACATACACAAATACATACATAAATACATACATGCATACACAAATACATACATAAATACATACATGCATGCATGCATACATACATACATACATAAATACATACAGACATACAGACATACATACATACATACATACATACATACATACATACATACATACATACATACATACATACATACATACATACATACATACATACATACATACATACATACATACATACATACATACATACATACATACATACATACATACATACATACATACATACATACATACATACATACATACATACATACATACATACATACATACATACATACATACATACATACATACATACATACATACATACATACATACATACATACATACATACATACATACATACATACATACATACATACATACATACATACATACATACATACATACATACATACATACATACATACATACATACATACATACATACATACATACATACATACATACATACATACATACATACATACATACATACATACATACATACATACATACATACATACATACATACATACAATACATACATACATACATACATACATACATACATACATACATACATACATACATACATACATACATACATACATACATACATACATACATACATACATACATACATACATACATACATACATACATACATACATACATACATACATACATACATACATACATACATACATACATACATACATACATACATACATACATACATACATACATACATACATACATACATACATACATACATACATACATACATACATACATACATACATACATACATACATACATACATACATACATACATACATACATACATACATACATACATACATACATACATACACACATACATACATACATACACACACACATAATATGACTTTATATATATATATATATATATATATATATATATATATATATATATATATATATATATATATATACATACATATATATATATATATATATATATATATATATATATATATATATATATATATATATATATATATATATATATACACACACATATATATTGGTCATGAGGTGAACTTTGTCTTCCCTGCTACCCGTTGGTTCAGCACTTAATGCAAGCTAAATTATTCAAATATGTTTTAATACGGATTCGAACCCCAATCTTTAGGTAAGCAGGAAAGCATCTAACCACTGCGCTATCACAACTGCACCACACACATACAGTCGTCTCCGTGTGGTTTCTAGGGCCCATTTAGAAGAGGGAATATAAAGAATATCCTCACTGAATCCCACCCCGACAACAAGCATGTCGTAAAAGGCGACTGTTTAGGGGCGTTTCCTTCGAAGTGGCAGTGCTTCTACATAAGAGGCGACGAATCAACAAACTCCATACGAATAAGCCAAATCTATCAGACGAGTGTTAGCGTAAAACTACAAATTCTAGAAGAAACGTCCAGAAGTGGCAAATTTTGTTGTTGTTGTTGTTGTTGTTGAGGTTTTTAATCGTTCATGTTCATATGGTATTGTTTATTCATGTAATTTGCTGATGAAGACTGTTGTCCCGCAACGCTCACTTGCCCTTTGTGTTCCTGATAATGGGAAGCTGACTGGTTCTACATTTCGTTTGGTTTGATAGCTTTTCATGAAGTTTTTATTTCGTCGGGTTGGATCTCTCGCTAGAGAACAGCTAGTCGTTTGCCTAGAGCGTTACACA